>ML784126.1:72537-95690 GCA_009831015.1 Picea engelmannii | reverse complement strand
ATATATATATTGAAGTTGGATTTATTTAAAAATTAAAATTAAAAAAAATAAAATATTTTATTAGATTTTGATTTCATTTATGAAAAAATAATGAGTTTTCTTTTGTTATACACTCAATGAGTCATTTTAATTGATGATTTAGTATTTTTATAATATGAATATTTTAGTTGTGGTTGAAATCTTTATGAATAAATGATTGTAATTTAAATAAGTAGAAACCAAAAACTTATTAATATCATAGATTCTTAGAAGAATTAAACAAGGATATGGTTCACATCAATAAAATTAGGGTTGCCAGATAAATTGTTAGTGGACAAGCAAACCAAACCGTAAATATTGAAAGGTAAAAATTGTCAGTGGACAAGCAAACCAAATGAATTGATGATTTTGGATTTTATGATATGAATATTTTAGTTGTGGTTGAAATCTTTATGAATGAATGATTGTAACATAGATAAGTAGAAACCAAAAACTTATTATTATCAAAGAATTTCATAAGAATTAAACAATGATTGTAGAATGGTGCACATCAATAAAATTAGGGTTGTAAGATAAATTGTTAGTGGACGAGCAAACTAAACAATAAATATTGAAAAGGTAAAAATTGTTAGTGGACAAGCAAACCAAACTTTAAATATTAAAAAGTAAAGAAATAGAACAAAGATCCCTTTTAACAAAATTAAAATGAATAGATTTGAGTTAATCTTTGTCTCATTCAAGTACATGTTGGTTGTATGGGATCTTTTGTTATCTGTCATATGGTTAATTACATAGAAGGAGTTTTTAAAGATGGTTCTTCTCCCACCTGTTGTTTGTCATTTCCTCCTCTTCTTCTTGCATTTCTCTCTTGAAAAGTAATGATCACATATATGTGTAGTTATTACATATGGACATGCAGCTTAGTGATTAAAAATTGTTACATATGAACATGTAACGTAGTTATTCAAATTTAAAGTTACAGTATCATTGCAAATATTTCATCAAAATTAAGATGAAGATAAAACTTTTGGAATATTCATTTTCCCTCTAAAAATAAAATACCAAGATCTTTGTTTAAACAAAGGAGTATACTAGTTACGTTGCAGATTAATGGCTATCACCAAATTCCATTGCCGTGAAAATAGATAAGTCGGCGGTCTATATATTTTGATTATGTGCATTGTGATTGGAGGTTTCCAGTATTGTAACTTTAAAAGATACAGTTGCCTCTTTTATGTAAGAATTAAATTTTAGGTTATTATAATAATTGAGGATCAAGGCCAAAGAGCCGAAACCATAGCATCCTGGGGAATGGTGTCTGCGTTCCGAAAATTCATAGTCCATTAAGACGATTCGAATCAAGAGACAAGGCTGCCAAAACGAAATTACGCAGAAACAAGGAGAGAGATGCGCAATTTTCCACACAACTTGAACATTTAACAAGAACATAAAAATTCAACGGGCGTTATAATCCACACCTTACGTAAATATAAATAATTGTAAGATGACATTATTATAAGTGACACAATTCTCAACCCTCATGACTCAATTTGCAGATCTACGAAGAGAACATGTGACAGGAATAACCTAAATTTGCATCTCCTTCAGTGCGTCATCTTCATGGCGTTACCTTTAGTGTGGGTCTGCAAATCTCTGTTGCATCATCTTGTGAAATACATCAGCTAAATGTGCATCACCTGCAGAAGTATCAAAATATTTATAATTGTTTATTTCACATTCAACAATGCCAATGCCAGTATGAACGTTTCCACAGGGGATGGAATTTGAAAATTGATAAGTCCGTGAACTATAATGCCGGTTTTTATCCTTAAAAAAGATAGGTTAACAATTATACAAAAATATTAACCATATTTGACGAGTAAATTAATTAGTGACATACAATTTTTCAATCAAATTCTATCCATAGAACTTTCCACCACTTCCATGAGAAACTTTCATGGCTTTACCTTCATTGTGGGTATGCAAATCTCTATTGCGTCATCTTGTGGCTTTATCTTCATTGTGCGTATGCAAATCTTTATTCCGTCATCTTGTGACACACATCAGCTAAATGTGCATCACCTCTAGGCATAGAAGTATCAAAATATTTATAATTGTTTATTTCACATTCATTACTGAATGATTGTATTAAAATATTAATTATATTTGATTGGCTCAATCAAATTTCATCCCTAAAAATTTTCATCATGACAAACTTTATCTTATAAAGCTCAAAAAGACAGTCCTGCAAACATACTACACAATATTAAAAGAAAGAGGTGTTAACACATAATATATGAATCAATGCTCAAGGTAAATGGCCTATTACAACTAAATGTTCACTTTGCAAAGTCCCTTCTTAGCTCTTATAAGTTTTAATTTTTTCCTGACCCTTTTCCAAAATTGGAACAGAAATTTTAAATATTTTAATTTTAGTGGTTATTTTAGTAGTTGAGATTGTATATTTTAAATGTTTTGGAGTTTTTGAGAAAGTTGAATAAATTTAAATATTCAAAAATATTATTAAAACAATGTAAAATTCTAATTTCATTGAGTTGTTAAACTCTTATAATAATAATTAGAAAATCAAATTATAATTACACCAAAAATTAAGTTTTCCAATTCCAATAATAATTATTAGAAAGTCAAGAAAATAAAAATTTAAACTACTTCACTAAAAAATTATAAATTATAAAATTGTTTCAAAACCTATATCATAACCTGCATAACGGGGCTTAAACTACTTCATTATAAACTTAAACTACTTCATTATAAACTTTTTATCAGTTATAAAAAAATGTTTGAAAACCCTATCTCATAACGTGCGTAACGTGCCTGAGAAAAACACCATTTCAAAAGAATTGCATATGTTGTGCATAAGAAAGAAAAACACTACATATGACGTTTAGAAGCAAAAACCACTGCATATGGTGCGTTCAGAAGAAAAAGTCATAAAATTCTAAAAGCATATTATAATGGTCACATTGCACAGGGATAAATACGACTTGCAGGTTAGAATTAAACATGAAAACCATTTTAAAGAATCACATTGAATATGGTCTGCAAAACAGAAACCATAAAATTTTAATAGTGTGTTATGTCGAGGGTTAAATAAACCAAAAAAAAAACTTTTTAGACCAGTCATATTAATAATCTCCAAGTAATTTAAGTGTTTATCACAAAAAGTTAAACATTTAATTAATATAAGAAAAGTTTGAGGAGTTTAGAATGAATTATAGTAGGTAATTAAATACTATTATTTTATTTTTAGCTCTCTTTCTTAATCTTTCATGGATTTATAGACTTTTTTATTTTCATTGTCAAATATTTATGGAAGGAAAAATGAAATCAGCTTGAAATACATTTTTCATTAAAGTTGGTTTTATCAAGTAGAATCAAGACTAACAATGTGTCAATATCAGATCCAAAAGAGTGAATATCATGTTTCCAAAGTGTGAATATCAGTTTACAAAAGTGTCAATATCTAATCTAAAAATGTGAAAATGGGATTTCCAAAGAATTCCAAAATGCTAATTGTAATTCTTAAAATGTTAACTTTGATCCAAAAAATTTGTGGAAGATATACTAACATATAATGGTGACGTAACTCAAATAGATTTGAACCAAGCACAGCATTTGCAAGAATCAATTAATATAACTAGTTGGGAATACACCATTTTATTTATGTATCTACATGTGACATCAAGATTAAAGAGAAGAAAATTAGAAAAAATAATTTGTCATTGCATTGAGTTATACATTTCATAAATATTTAAATGAGAATATAGAAAAGGTTCCATACATATAAAATAAATATTGAGCATGTCTTCAAACACTATAACTCTATATTATCATATAAATATTCACAAACCCCACATCCTCTGCTAAGTGAGAACATCATAGTTCACCTTCAATAGTTTTAACTCAAGCTATAGTTAAATAATGTCAATCATTAATACCAATTATTAAAAATGACAAGTTGAAAAGTTCTTTTCTCAAATAAAATCTCATCCATCAACATCACCTTCAATTTCTACATTATGTTCCATATCCTTATGTTTTTGGTATTCCTTAAGCATTGCAACTATCTTTCCATTTAGTTATTTTTTTCTCTCCATCACAGGTTTGATGACAATGAACATCTCACCTAATAATGGGTTCACCTTGGAAAGAAGTGCCAATTAAACTTCTTTCCATTTAAAATAAAAAACCTTGTAAAATTTACCAAGCCATTTCATAAAAATATATAGATACAATAAATGAAAATAATTATATTTTAAATATAACTTTATTCCTAATTAAAATTATATGAAGTTAAAGATTTAAACCCAAAACCCCATATATTAATATTAGTATCTTAAAAAATTATTAATTGGAAATAAAAATGAAAAATCTAAATAATCAAACAATAATACAAAGAAATTTACAATATTAAACATGACTATATTTTTATATTCAAAATAATTCAATTACCATCTAAAAAGAATAATAATAAATAACAAGTATAATATCCAAATTCCATGGAAGTAAAACTCATCTCCACTAACTTTAAGTTGAAAACAATACTTAAAAAAGTTACCCAAAATGACTTCAATATTGATATAAAAAAAAAATCTTAAAATACAAAAATCAAATCCCTTCATGATTACATTTATAATTTCATAAAATAATTATTTCTTAATTATTTCCTGATTTATTTTGTTACTTAAACTTACATGTGTTAAAATAAAAAACTTTAAAATAAAAATAAAAAGTTCTTCAAATAAAAGGATAAGTCTCAAACTCCAAACATGGAATAAATTGTAATTACACATGGGAATACTATTTGTTCTTCGAAAACCTCATATATGGGAGCTACTCATTATATTTAGTTCATCTTCTTATTCAAAAAATTCATGAAAGAAACTATGGGAAAAATCTCCTTCAAAGGTAGTAAAATTAATTATAAAATTAATTGTTTGAATATGCCTTGAGTAGCAAAATTTAATGTTTTCTTTAGAAGAAATCATTATTTGCTTGGTTGGAATGAAATCAAGTGGCTTTTTTAACAAAGGAAAGACACACTTTCAAATGATCTTTATTTGTTTGGTTTGAATGAAATCAAGTGGTTTTTTAACAAAGGAAAGACACACTTTCAAATAATCATTTCAACAGCTTGTGTTGGAAGTTTCATCCACATATTTTTCCAACATAATACAAGCATGTTTCTAATTAATTTGTCCCACCTCATGATGATCCATCTCTCTATTGTTGGTCCTTGGAAGAAGAGCATCATCAACTTCTTCTTGATATTATTATTTGACTCAGAGAAAATCCAACTATACTCCCTCTTATTTTGTCTTTTGATATTACACTATTACTAAACCTAAATAAATCCATTGAATGTTGCTACAAATCTTGTAATTTATTTATATTTAATTAATCCCGAATATCCAAGGCTAAAGCTTTGAATGCAATTAAAATATTTATTTCTACATTATGATAATTTACTTGATTTCCTAAAAGAGCACTTTTTCTTCTGCATTCTAGATCCTTAAAAAAAACTTGTACATGTGATGTGTTAGCATCTACAAAAGAATTCATTGTGGAAGCCATCACTAATCTATATTTCCCTATGTCATCCCACACACTTTCCTCTATGGTGATCATAACCAAAGAATCCACATCAATGTTTTTTCCTTATGTTTGAGTAATGATTTTTCTTTTCTTTTTATTAATTTTTTTTTTTCCAAATTAACAACTAGCTCAGCTCCTCATCACATCTACATTTCCATAGTAAAGTGTCCACTAATTATGGATGGATGAAGAGGTCTCTGACTATATGATCAATAGTTATGTCAATGAAGTCAAAAGATCCTTTTTGGGAAGTTTCTTTCTTTTTTGCATCAAATTTTTCTTTTCTCTCTTCTTCTATTTTTGTTAATTCTTCCCCTTTTCTTTCCTCTTCAGTTGTAGCTTCCTCTTTTAGGCGTGCAGATTCTTTCTCTTTTATTTTCTCTTTCTCTTGCTTCTTTTTAGTTTCTCCTCCCTTCTTTTTTTTAATTGTTGAACTCTATCCAAAAAAATCTTCATAGGAGACTAACGTTATTTTCACTTTCTCTTCCTCCTACTCATCATGGGCATAAGGCTATGGGTACTTAGATTAGCATGTTTTGATACTATATTTTTTGGGAATGCCTCTTGAATCTTTCTTATCCAAAAAGCAATTCAAGGATAGATTTAGCTTCAAAATAAGAGTAAGTACAATTTTCCAACCCATTCATCCTAAATTCTAATTGATAAGAACAACATAAAGTATTTTAGTACTTATCCAAATAGGCATTAACTCATGTAGAATATTCTAGCAAGCAATTTCCTTAGTGACCAACCTGTCAAGTACAAACCTTGGTAGAAGGTATGGGAACTAGGTAGCTCCATATAAATTCTAATATAAGTGTGATCTACAACAGATGTACTAGTCTCCCATTAATCTCACAACTTTCATTCCATATTCAAACAATTCAAGACTTGTCTTGCAAAAAATCAATGAAACAATGGGGCAATGAAATGATCACAAACTCTAGAAAATTTCCATTTATACTTATATTCTCACAAGTCTTGGTAATATAAATGAATATGAATCTTAGTGGGAGTGGAATTCCATCTAACGCATGGAAGAGGATTAGATGCACAAATAATATATACAAAGTATGAAGCAATGTAAAATCCTTCGGGGTTTTAATAAGAAGACTCCCTAAACATCTTGAATAACTACATATATCCCTAATTGAAAAGGGATACACTTTTAACAATTCCATGCATTAAGGGTACCCATGATTCTTTAAACTCTGAAGCATTTTGTCTCCAAAAATCCTACAAATCATAGTAATGGCATATCTAAAAGGATATCAAAGGAGGTGAGTTGGATAGAACCAATTTCCCAAGTTTTGTAATTTAAAAGATCCATACTTATCTTAAAGTGTATAAACTTTAGACAGTCTTACTATTCCTTAAAATTTCAACCATAAATGTTTGAAAATATTTTGTAAAAGTATTCAAACTTCTAAGGATTTTTTATAGTTTCTATAAAATTTTAGCAATTTTTAGAGTAAAATACTTTCACTCTATAGAATTTGATCAGATCATTTTAGAAATAAAATTGTGAATCCTTGTTTAGAAAAAAACATGGAAAAATAGCCCATGTGCTAAATTTAGCCTCTAAAAATATGGAAAAATAGCCCATGTGCTAAATTTAGCCTCTAAAAACATGGAAAAATAGCCCATGTACCAAATCTACATGGTTCACAATCCATTTGATCATATCCACACAAGGTATGATGGTCGGAATTGATGCTACATTGTGCAAATGTGACCTTCTAATATTTTCATAGACATATAACTCAAAGAAATCTTCCTCAATTCCTAGTAGCCCATATGGTATAGGGTAGGATCCATTTGAAACACTAAGTGTATTTCTCCCCATTGTGGAATGCCATTTATCCCTATAAAATTTGAGGTATCAGTGTAAATTTTATTGTGGACTACCCTTTACCACTATATAACTAGAGGTATCAATGCAAACTCTCTTGAACAGAAAGTGAGATAGAACTCACGATTCAACTATTTCATTAATCAAAAAGATTACATTTATAGCTTGATACTCAAGCCAACTAATTCCTATAATATTGGATCTGATAACAACAGTAGAGGACATGGAGAGTCCAGGTTTATTAACTAATCCTATAGTTAGCATTTCTCAATTAATATCTAACACTTCCCCTTAATGGAGAAATGGATTTTCTACCACACCTAATTGTTTCCTACATTCTTCAAAATTCATCTTTCCAAGAGGTTTGGTAAATATGTCAGCCACATTATCAGTGGTATTACAATAGATCAAGTTAATTTCCTTTGACTGTATCTTTTCTCCTACAAAATGGTGTTGGATTTCAATATGCTTTGTTCTAGCATGATAAATTGGGTTGTGTGCCAATATAATAGAACTTTGATTATCACACTTGAGAACAGTAGGATTCATTTTCTTATTGCCAATATCTTCAAGAATTCTCCTTAACCAAACAACTTCACACATAGCATTGCATAGAGCTTTGTACTCAGCTTTTGTTGATGAAAAAGAAATAGTTGATTATTTCTTACTAATCCATGACATGACCATTGTACCTATGTTGAGTGCATATCCTGAAGTTGATTTCCTATCATCGGGATTTCCGGCCCAATCTGAATCAGAGTAACCTGCCAACTCAACATCACAATTATCAGTATACATAATATCAAAATTAATAGTTCCTTTCAGATATCGAAGGACTTTCTTTGTAGCTACCCAGTGGATTTCAATTGGCTTAGCCATGAACTGACTAAGGATGTTGAATGAATATGCTATGTCTAGTCTGGTAGTAGTGAGATAGTTCAAACTTCCCACCAACTGGTGATACATAGTACCATTTGCCTCTTTAGTTTCATCAACACTAGATAACTTTGCATTATGTTCTAAAGGTGTTGACACTGCCTTGCATTCATTCATACTGAATATTTCTAGTATTTCCCTTCTGTATTTACTTTGAGTGTCCATTTTTTTACCATCTTCTCTCCATATTTCCAAACCTAAACAATAATGTATTTCACTAAGATCCTTTATTTCAAACATCAGTGATAATTGAGTTTTAATATCTTCAATAAAGTGAGAAGCACTACCTGTTATAATCAAATCATCAACATATAAAGATACCAAAGCAACATTCCCATTTTCATCCTTTTTGACATACAAATTAGGATCATTTTTGCTTTTCACAAAACCTTTCTATGTAAAGAATGAATCAATCTTAGTATACTAAGATCTAGGTGCTTGTTTCAAACCATATAGATCTTTCTTTAGTTTACACACAAGATCCTCTTGTCCTTTCTTTATAAATCCTTCAGGTTGAACCAAATAAACTTATTCTCTTAAATCACCATTCAGAAATGCAGATTTAACATCTAACTGATGTATTTTCCAATTGTGTTGTGTAGCTAATGCAATCATGACTCTAATTGTATTTAACTTAGCTACAAGTGAAAAAGTGTCCTCATAATCAATTCCTTCCTTTTGTGAATACCCTTTTGCAACTAATCTAACCTTGTATTTGTCAACACTTCCATCTGCATTAAATTTTGTTTTATACAACCATTTACATCCTATGGGAACTTTGTTTTGAGGAAGTTTTGTTAATTCCCATGTTTCATTCTTCGTTATCGATGCATATTCTTCATTAATTGAATTTTTCCATTCCTTATGATCTTTATCTTGTTTATAAGTAACAGGTTCTACAAAATTCATTACTTGTGTCATCAATGCATAATCTTTATACCTAGAAGGTACCTGAATTGTTCGTGATGATTTCCTTTGAGTTCCACCACTTTCATTTCTTCTGCTCTGTGGCATAAGATCCCTTTTGGGTGACTCAAGAGTTTTTGTAGTATCCATGCTACTTCCACTTTGTTCCTGTACTTGTTCCTGTTCATCATCTATCTCAACTTTTCCATGAGCATCATTGTCATAAGGAGTATACCAGACATCATTTTTACTTATCTCATCATCTGTATTCTCATGAAATATCACATCTCTACTCTGAATCAACTTATGGGCACTAAGATCAAACAACTTAAATTCATTATGATCATCACAATAATCAATGAATATACACTTAACAGAGTTTGCATAAAGTTTTCTTCTCTCATCTTTTGGAATATGAGCAAACACCTTGGAACCAAATATTCTTAAACGACCAACTTTAGGTTTATATCCATAAAGGACTTCAAAAGGCATTTTTAGATCTAGAATCTTAGTTGGACTTCTATTTTTCAGATAAACGGTAGTATTAATGGATTCTACCCAAAAACCATTAGAAAAGTTTTTACCTTTCAACATGTTGCGAGAACATTCCACGAATGTCATATTCTTCCTTTCAGCTACACCATTTTGTTGTGGTTTATGAGACACAGTGAATTGTTGAATTATCCCATTGTTCTTGCAATAGATATCAAAATCTCTTGAGGTATATTCTCCACCTTGATTAGATCTTAGAATCTTGATGTATTTGCCTCTCAGTTTTTCCACCATAGTTTTAAACTCCTTAAAATATTCAAATACATCACTCTTTTTCCTTATAAAATAATCCCAATTAAATATAGATCTCTCATCAATAAATATAAGAAAATACCATGCACCTCCAAGTGACACGGTTTGCATGGGACCACCGACATCAGTATGTATTAATTCAATTATCTCTTTGTGTTTCTTCTCTTTATGCACTGAAAATTCTTCCCTATGTTGTTTACCTAGTGCACAAGCTTCACATTCTATATGCTCATTTTTCAAAACAGGAAGTCCTTCAACCGTCAATTTCTTTTGAAGTAGCACTAATTCATTTTGATTAAGATGTCCATACATGCGATGCCATAGCTCAACTGTTGACATTGTTGTAGATGTTAATGCTTGATGAGTACCCGTTGTTACATCAAGCTTATACAAACTTCCAATTCTTTTTACTGTGGCTATGAATTTATAATGATTTTGAGTATCCTTCACAAAACATTTAGAATGCATAAATTATACATTCAAATTTTGATCAGTTACTATGGAAACAGATATCGAGTTCTTTTTGATAACTAGAACATACAACACATTGTGAATTTGTCTCATTTGCCCATTAGGTAAATTCACACATATTACTCCATATCCATGAATCTGTTATCTCCTAAATATATGTGTGTATCATATGTGCTCTCATGATATTCATCAAACCATTCTTTGTTACAAGACATATGAGTTGGGGCTCCTGAATCTATGAACCATGCACTTTCATCATCAGATTATGTGGATAATGCAACTTTGGAAATAAACAACTTTAGATTCCTAAAACCATCATTGATAGAGGTGTCACTGTTCACATAATTTCCATTATGTTTTCTGAACTTTTGTTTGGATTCATTAGCTTTCCTTTTATAACAATCTTTCGCATGATGACCAGGTTTCCCATAATAAAAAAAATCATCATTTTTCTTATTATGTGCATCAAATTTTGATTGAGTCATACCTCTATTCCTTGGTTGAAACTTTCCTGTTCTGTTTCTGTCCCATGGATTGCCTCTGTATGGTTGTTTCCCTTTGGCTACTAACACCAATTCTGAAGCATGAGAGTCCATCTCAAACACCTTCTTCTTGTAGAAGAATCCCTGTCAATTCAGAAAACGTAGGTGGTTGTAATCTACCTCCTAGAATTGAAATAAAGACATGATAATCTCTGATTAACCCTTTTAATATAATAGTTACCATGTCGTAATTTGAAACTTTCTCACCAATTGCACTTAACTGGTCACATAAATCTTTAATTATGGAAACATAGGTGGTAATATTTTCATTTGCTTCCATTTTTATGGACAGTAACTTAGTCTTCAAAAACAAAATTCTATTTGAGTTTGTAGTTTCATACAAACCTTTCAATATTTCCCAGGTCTCCTTGGACATTTTACAATCTCTAATGTGTGGAATTATACTGTCCTTGACAGACATCTGCAACAACACTTTATCCTTTGTTTCTCGTTTCTCCCAATCTATACTAGCAACACCTATGGGCTTGGCTTCATATCCTTTTACAATAGCCCACACATTCTATGCTTCAAAAATCGTCAATATCTTAAATTTTCAATCAATGTAATTATCGCCATCCATCTTGGATTCTTCATTCAGATAATTTTTTGGGAATGAAGTTGACATTTCTGCAAAAAATCTTTGAACAACTCAAAAAATACCTGGAAATACCTTTTTAAATGAATTTTACATTCAGCGATTTAATTCAAGTCAGGCAGAGACTTAATTACTTTCACCTTAGTGATTTAATTCAGATAACAGACAACTTGGAATATGACCCAGAAACCTTCAAAACTCATCTCTTCCACCTTCAATTCGCCAGACCAGACAACAATCAACAATAAAAATGACTCTCTTCTTCTTCATGCACGAAGCACACAGTACGCTCCAGTAAATAGGTGGAGAAGGCGCAGCAACTCAACTCATGCACAACAACTTCAAATCGTCTCTTTGTTCTCTCGGACAACGATCTCTCAACACTCAGATACTTCCCTCTACGACACACCCTTCACGATCTCCACATAGGCAGTGCTCTATTCTCTCAGGCAGTGCGGGCTCGTACCTCAGCAAACAACGAAATGTTATCTGGCAGCGAATTGAATAAATAGGTAGCGAAATGCAGCCATAGTAGCACGAACAAAGCACCTCAATAGCAGCGAAATAGCTCCCTCATGCTCACGGTAGTGGTGGCTCTCTCACCTAAGATTTGATACCAAAACAGAAAGTGAGATAGAACTCACAATTCAACTATTTCATTAATAAAAAAGATTACATTTATAGTTTGATACTCAAGCCAATTGATTCCTATAATAGTGGATCTAATAACAACATTAGAGGACACGGAGAGTCCGGTTTTATTAACTAATCCTATAATTAGCATTTCTCCATTAATATCTAACAAGGTTTTTGTGTTCTTCTATCTTAACAATATCCTCTATCATGGCTTCCTTTTTCTTCATTTGCAAAGGTTTATTTTGGGGGGACATAAAATCTATACATGGCCATTCAAGGTAAACCAAAGCATAGGCAGCAAGGCTTCTCGAATTATTATCAACTATGGGAAATAATCATACAATAACACTTATGTTTCTCAAATGTTTGTATATAATAATTACAATTAGCAAGTCATGAGGAATATTTGATCTTCAGAGTGAATGTGTGTGACCTTACGTAATATTTATAAGTTAGAATCAAGGTTTGTTCCTAAGGAGAGGAGGGTATTATTTACAAGCCTAATATTTCCTTAAAATTGGAAATCAAAACCAATCAAAACCATGATTTTAGGATCCTTAGTATTAATTATATGCAATAATCATCTAAATGAAAAAAATTGCATCCAATCTTTTTAATTCTTTAGAATCATTGCTAGAGATAGAGAGATTAGAATCTCACGACTTACCTAGCAATTGTAGCTTGCACACTGGTGATGATTCTAGATTTGCCAAACTCAAAAACCTTCATCTAGTGATACTAGAGTGTAAAAATATATAATAATATTGACCTTCTCCTCGGAAAGGAAAGACAATACATTTGATGGATGGCTTCCAATTGATATAACGACTGCCAAACTAGTGCAATGATTGCACATCGAAGTCACGGTCCTTACTAATTGATTTGCCAAACTCAAAAACCTTCATCTAGTGATACTAGAGTGGAAAAATATATAATAATGTTGACCTTCTCCTCGGAAAGGAAAGACAATGCATTTGATGGATGGCTTCTCATTGATATAACGACTGCCAAACTAATGCAGTGATTGCACATCGAAGTCAAGGTCCTTACGAATTGAATGCAGAAGATTTGAGAGGTCATGGGAGAACTTCGATACTCAATGAAAATGATCTAGGCATGTGATAGTGACCATTATTTTTATTTTTATTCATTTGATCTGAATGCAAAGTATGGAAGCCTCTCGGAAGCCTTTTTCTAAGAAAACTTGGAGTGTTACTAAACTCTCCGATGGATTTTGGTGCATAATGGAAGCCCAAAATCCATAAAGGTCCCAAAGGATTTTGGACTGCATCTCTCTTCGAGGGAGAATTTTTGAAGAGCCTTGATGGTTTCAGCCATGTTCAAAAGTCTGAAGTCCACAAGCACTCCAAATAATTCCTTTCACTGTGGCATTAAAATATCAGGTAAACATTCATGGGTCCAAGAGAACTTCAGGATCATTTATAAGTTTGAAATTTTATTTCTCTCTAATATACATGTCTGTGCTTTCTTGGAGGTAGAAATGTGAAAATTCCCGTTATTTTTAGTAAAATCTAAAAGTTTAGAGATAGCCTAAAATCCGGGAAAAGATGACACGGTTAGTGAGAAAACTCGCAGGGGGCATTGGCATAGCCCTAAGACTTTAGCGTGGATCGAAAGTATGAAGTTTTGATTTTCCTTGGAACAAGGCATGCGTTTTTTCATTGTAGAGATAAAATATCCTTACACATTTCGGGGGAGATTGAAAGTTTAAAGTTAGGAATTTCCCGGGTAGATTTGACAATTAATGTTTTGAAATAATCCTAAAAGAGACTAAACAAAGGTGTCAAAAGAATCAGTTAAAACGATCTGATGTCTTTTAGGGTCTCTTCCAATGTTGAAACTTTCTAATATGGCCAAAATTAACTTTTCAAAAGGAAACATTATAAAAAGGAAAAAGAATAAAAAAGGTAATGGTAGAAAGGGAAATGTAGTGAAATTAAACATTATAAAATGGTCAAAAGAATAAAAGAAACGGGAGAAAGGGATTATTTTTAAAAGAAATTTCTAAGGAAGAATGAATTTTTTTCCTAGAAAAGGTTCAAAAGAGTAAGACACGAGTGTAGAATATCTTTCATAAAATCATGAAAACTTCCTTTAGGAGATTTATTCAAGATAAAAGAAGTAAAAGATCCATGTACCAAACATTGAGATTTGTTGGACCAAGCTTCAAAATAATAAGATGAAAGAAATAAAAGATCCATGTACCAAACATTGAGACTTGTTGGACCAAGCTTCAAAATAATAAGATCAAAGCATACCTTAGCAAACATTATAAGTTTAAAAGGAAGGATTTCCAAATTTAAAATATAGCTCTTGAAAAATAGTAATGCAATAAGCAAGACCATGAATCTCTACAAAAAGCATGGTTGAATCTATAATATGAGAACAAAAATATATTAAGCATATTATGATCAAAGTGTCTTCACTTTTGGAATGGGTTCCCATAGAGGCCAAGGTTGGTGGTGGACACTATTCAAATTGATACATATTCTAAGTAATTTAGAAATTGATGTAAGAGGTAAATCTAAATATATTTAATTCCTTTAAAGTGTACAAAGCTTCATGTTGTAGCCATACTCATAAGGATCATTGGATTAGGGTTTTTTTTAAGATTTTTTTAGACTACCTTCAAAATTATAATGGATTTATTTTTAGTTAATGAGAGCATTCATCGCCTTGATAGAGTAACCCGATATCATAGAACTCTCGCTTCAATATCAATGAGAAACCATAGCCCCAATAGATAACCAATGTATGCTTCATGCATGGAGGGATGTGTGCAAGGTCGTCCAGGTAACGTTTCATATACCCAATGGGCTTGCGACAACTGATTTTATTTTGTCTCTAACTTTTTTACATATGTTCATACTGATTGCAAGCCAAAACCGTCAGCTCTGTCTTCTTGTGTTGATTGCAAAACCCAGAGAAATAAATGTACAAAAAAACTCCTCTCTTAATTAACTCTATGGCGGTGTGATTGACAAGAGAAATCAAGGGGATGTGTGAGTGATTATTCTGCTTCTCTCTTAATTAACTCAGCGGTGGTGTGATTGACAATTTGTAGAGAAATCAAGGGAATGTGTGAGTAATTATTCTGCTTGGAATTGTTAAATATAATGTAACCTCAACAGGCTGACTGTATACTACCAGTTGTCCTGGCCAGCTGCACTTTTCTTTTCTTGATTTGCTTGAGCCTATTTAGCTCAGCTATTTTCCCATTGCATTGTAGTTCTTCATTAACTCTTCTCATTGTACTTTCTTCTTACATTATCAATATACTGAATACAGTTTTCGACTCTATTCCTTCTCTCTGCATTTCTTGCTTCACAATTTATCATGGTATCAAAGCTTTAGTAGTAAGCATCTTCACACAGGCTAGAGAGAAACGTGATCCTCACAGCACAGAGCTTACACTGTGAACGAGAGCACAGGATGCGAGCCACTTCACAAAGACTAGAGAGAAAGTCGTTGTCCTCATTTCGCTCAAAAGATCATCGTAGGAAACTCACGCAAGGAAGCAGAGTGCTTTACGCTCAAAAGATCGAGAAATAAGAGACTGCAGAAGGAGAAACTCTAAAGAATCGTGAACAATTTCATATTCGTCAAAGATTCACGAAGAAGAGCTGCAGGAGGCAAGAACATCTGAAGAATTCAAAGAAATTCGTTCAAATTCGTGAAAGATTCGTGCAGAACGCAGAATCATTTAAAGAATTTCAGGAAATCTCTCAAATTCATCAAAGATTGTTGCAGAGAATATAATGCTTCAAAGAACTCATGAAATTCTTTCAAATCTTTGAAAGATTCACGAATTTCTTTCCTCAGGAGAAAATCTTTGCAATAAAAGTAAAGAAATTCTGAAAGCCGCCAAGAACGAGAAGTTTCATCCATAAGATCGGTCTTGTGAAGAAATCATAGGCGAAAATCCAATTCAGAAGTGACGAGCAGAGCACAGAAAAGGGGAAAGAATTTCAACCATTAGATTTCGCGCAGAGGATCGACAGTCGTCGGATCCATGAGAAAGTGCATGAGGATTAGTCCTCTGGAGCGCACAGGAGAAATTTTGACTTGCGAAGTCACGAAATCATTAGGACCCTCCATCAAGGAGGAAACGTGGCGAGATCTCGGCATTTCACTGACTCACAGGGTGTAAAGGTCAGAATACTTTCGTGAGAATTTGCGAATCATGAAATCCCGAGTCATTCTAGACCGTTGGATTGAGAAATATCGTGAGTCATTGATATGACTCTATCGCAAAATTGAGAATAGGGAGTTGGATGAGCAAAGGAGACTGCACTCCATACCTCGAAACACAAAATTTTGATTCACAAAATCCCGAAAGAATCTGGATCGTCCATCTCAAAGGAAAGGTGGCAGCAGATACAAGCGCCATCTCATTTCGGCATCTTGGCATTCGCGATTTGGGTAACTCAGTGACAAGACTTCGAAAGTCGCGAAATAACTAATTGCAAAATCCTGAAAGGATCTGGACCATCAGATCATAGGAAGATCTGGACCGTTGAAGAGTCCAAAGGGAAGTTTCGGCATTTCGGATTTTGTGAACTCGAAGGTTCGCAGAGCGAGAGCCCAAGAGTTGGGTGTCCCAACTCACAAAGTTGTGAAGTTGTGAAATTGTGAGGAGTAAGGACACTCGTTGGATCTAGATTACGAGAGGACCGTTGGATCAGGACCCCATCGTGTATCACATATTTGGAGGTTAGGAGGTTGAAGGGATCTCTTTTCGACTATAGAAGTCATGAAGTGCTGAGAGCTGAGGCATGAGGGAACACGTGGAAAAGCCATAAGGTGGGGCCTGCGTGATAGATAGCCTGAGATGCATCACCTAGCAAAAGGAGTCAACACTCTGTTGATTTCTCGCATCTCGGGGATTCACAAAATAAGAGCGTGAATGATCGACACTTCAACCTACAAGGTTGCGAATAGAGAAAAGCATCAAGTCAACGCGGCATTGACTTATTGCGTCTCGGGAGATCGCAACAGGAGGGCACGAGAGTTCAACCCAAGAACTCACGAAGGTGCGAGTTGTGAAAAGGACTTTGGGTTAAGCCCTTGGTCATAGCATTGTGGTCGCTTGGAGGATAAAGAACCGACACAGACATCGCTATTCTCCAAATCATGAAAATCCGATAGTGCTTTAACATTTAGGCGTGTGGTCACATTGCATGGAGACTAAGGGCCAATCCAAGGCCGTTAAGCTCTCTTCGGCGTTTCGGCGATCGAAAGTTGGAGAGACAAGAGTTCGGAGGACTCGTATAATGAAGTCTCGAAGTCAGAATCATGAAGACAAAACTCGCGAAGATGAAACTCGCAAAATCTGGAATCACAGAGTTCCAAAATCACTACAAGAAATTAGTAAACCTAGTTCAAGAGCAAGAAACAGGTAAACACAAAAATTTTCCAATTTTTTTTTTCTATTTTGTCAAATTCTTTAAATATGGCGACGTCTAGCAATTTAGGACCAACTCAGGGTCCAATTCTTCTTGGAAATAACTATGAGTTCTGGTCTCTTCGAATGAAATCCTTCTTGCAAGCACAAGAGAGTTGGGATCCAGTGGATCTTGGATATGTGGAACCATATCCAATAGACCTTGCCGCCATGACAAACCAGCAGAGAATTGCTCAGGAAACTCAGAGGAACAAAGATAATAAAGCTAAATTCTAGATTCAAAATTCTATGGATGATTCGATTTTCTCAAAAATCACAGGCGCTAGTACTTCAAAACAGGCCTGGGACATCCTTAAATCAGCCTACCAAGGCAATGACAGGGTCAAAATAGTCAAATTGCAGACCTTGAGGACACAATTCGAGACTTTAAGAATGACAGAGTTTGAAAATGTCGATCAGTTCATGACCAGAGTCATGGGAATCATGAACCAGATTAGATTGATTGGTGAAGCCATCACTGATTAACGCATTGTTGAGAAAGTCCTCAGAATTTTACCAAATAAATTCGAAATGGTTGTTACAACAATCCTTGAATCCAAGGATCTATCACGTTTTTCAACAGATGAACTGATTGGTTCCCTGGTGACACATGAGACCAGATTGCATCTCATAGATGAGTCAATCGCCAATGCCTTCAAAACTCAATTCTCCTTCCGTAGAGGGAGAGGCAGAGGAAGAGGCAGAGGTCACTAAGGACGAGGGAGTACTACAAGTGACCAACACTCGAATGGAGGTAATAGACAACAGAGCTAGCATTGAAATTTCCAAGGTCACAGACAACAACACCAGAATCGGAAATTTCAGCCTCAAAAAGGCAAAGGGAGAAAATCAAATGACAAATCAAGTATACAATGCTATTACTACAAAAAGTATGGGCACTATGAATCTGAATGTAGGAAGGAGCAAGTAGATCATCTCTCAGGGAGAGCACATGTGTCAAATCATATGGGAGAAATCTCAAAAAGTATGTTTCTCTCATGCCAAAAGACTGAAGAACAACCTAAAGATCTTTGGTTGCTGGACAATGGATGTAGCAATCACATGACATGTAACAAATATTTACTTTCATGCATTGATTCTTCAATCTCATCTGATATTACACTTGGAAATGATTCCTTAGTCAAAGTTCAAGGCAAAGGAATTGTACGTATTCTTACTAAACAAAATGAAAAGAAAGACATAAACAATGTCTATCATGTTCCAAATCTGAAACATAATCTGCTAAGTGTAGGACAACTCATTGAGCATGGCTATACGGTACTCTTTGAGGGAGCATCTTGCAAGATATATGATAAAATCCCAAGCAGGAAATTGATTTTTGAAATCCACATGACTCAGAATAGGATGTTTCCCCTTACACTTAGAGCTGCAAATCTGATTCAACCATATGCACAAAGTGCATCCACCCTGAATGAAACAATGGTTTGGCATACAATATTTGGACATCTACCCTTTAAGAGTCTAAGTCTTCTTCAGAAGAACTCCATGGTCAAAGGTCTTACCATCTTCAAAGAACAAAATTCCCCATGTGAGTCTTTCATACTTGCAAAAGATAAGAGAACTAGTTTTCCACAGTCATCCAATCAAGCCAAACAACATCTCGAGCTAGTTCACACTGACCTATGTGGACCAATGAAAACAGAGTCAATAGGTGGTAGCTTTTACTTTCTAACATTTATTGATGATTTTAGCAGGAAAATCTAGATCTATTTTCTCAGACACAAGTCTGAAACTTTTGCAAAATTCAAGGAATTCAAAGCAGAAGCTGAAAAACAGAGTGGCAAATATATAAAAGCACTCAGGTCTGATGGAGGAGGAGAATACAACTCCAATGAATTTGCAAATTTCTACAAATCACAAGGCATTATCATGCAAACAACAGCCAAGTATACTCCACAACAGAATGGAGTGGCTGAAAGGAAAAATTAGACAATAATGAATATGGCAAGAACACTTCTTAAAGAGAAATGTTTGTCAAATATTTTTTGGGCTGAAGAAGTAGCATGCTCAGTTTATCTCTTGAATAGATCTCCAACCACAAGTCTAAAGATGAAAGTCCTTCAAGAAGCATGGAGTGGAACAAAGCTAAATGTTGCATATCTAAGGACATTTGGATGCATAGCATATGCTCACATACCTTCCAAATTAAGGAAGAAACTGGATGATAGAAGTGAGAAATGTATCTTTACCGGATATAGTGAAACATCTAAAGCCTACAATATTTACAATCCAATCTCCAAGAAACTAATTCTCAGCAGAGATGTAAAATTTCTGGAAAATCAATTCTAGAATGAATCAAAAAATCAACAACTGGACAGTCAAAATGTATTGCTGCCAAGTTATGAAAACGCAGAAAATTCAGAATAGTCAATACCTCAACCTGCTCTTCCAAGATTGCAGGTACAAGGATGATCTGAAAACTTACAGGATAACTCAACTTCCAGTAGAGACTCATTCTCTGAACCTCAAAATCAGAGAACTTGAAGTTTGAGAGAAATCCATTAGCAGTTGGATGATTTTGAACAACACAATCTTTTTGCATTAATGTCATGTCAACCTACATATTTTAAAGAAGCAACTAAGGAGCCACATTAGGTTCAAGCCATGAACCAAGAAATTGACTCCATTGAGAAGAACAAGACATGGGATCTTGTTTATTTGCCAAGTCACAAGAAGATTATTGGTGTCAAGTGGGTTTACAAAACTAAACTCAATGAAAAAGGCTAGATTGAAAAACACAAGGCAAGACTTGTTGCCAAAGGATTCTCACAACAACCATGTACTGATTATGGTGAAACATTTGCTCCAATAGAAAGATTAGACATTGTAAGGACTCTATTGGCCATAGCAGCCCAACACAAATGGCAAGTATACCAGATGGATGTCAAGTCAACATTCCTAAATGGGTTCTTAGAAGAAGAAGTTTATGTCGATCAGCCACCTGGATTTGAAGTCCAAGAGCACCCAGCCAAAGTATATCGGTTGAAGAAAGCCTTGTATGGATTAAAGGAAGCTCCAATAGCTTGGTATAGCAAAATTGACACTTATCTGATCAAAAGTGGTTTCAGCAGAAGTCAAAATGAGCCAACTCTTTACACCAAAATTGATCAACACGGTAAAATTTTGATTGTATGTTTATATGTTGATGACATGATCTATAATGGAAATCTTGAATTAACCAATTTTAAACATGCCATGCAATCTAAGTTTGAGATGACAGATGTTGGCATAACGAAATATTTCTTAGGGATTGAGGTTGATCAATCAACCAAAGGCATTTTTGTCTGTCAAAAAAAGTATGCAGCAGACATCATCAAAACATTCTGCATGGAAGAATGTAATCCAGCAGAAACCCCTATACCCCTAGGCACAAAATTGAGAAAGAAATATGAAGGCCCTACATTGGACCCTAACCTGTACAAAATTTTAGTAGGCAGTTTGTTGTATCTTACAGCAACTAGGCCTGACATTATGTATGCAACCAACCTTGTTTCCAGATTCATGGAATCCCCCAAAGATTCTCACTGGAAAATTGCGAAACGGATTTTGAGATATATTACAGGAACTCTCAATTTTGGCTTATGGTACACTAAATATGATAGTAATCAACTCTCTGGTTACACAGATAGTGATTTTGCAGGCAGCCTAGATGACAGGAAAAGCACCTTGGGACATGCTTTTCACCTAGGCACGAACCTGATCTCATGGGCATCAAAGAAACAACCAATTGTCTCAATATCTTCTGCAGAGACAGAGTATGTCGTTGCTACCTCAGCTTCCTGTCAAGATGTGTGGCTGAGAAGAATATTGAAAGATATGTCACATACAGAAAAGGATCCAACTCTTATTTTCTATGACAATACTTTAGCAATTGCTCTATCCAAAAATCATGTATTTCACAATAAAATCAAACACATTGACACTCGTTTTTACTTCATCCGTGAGCTAGTCAATAATGGCGATATTGCACTTCAATTCTGTGATTCTCGAGATCAGCTCGCAGATATCTTCACAAGGCCACTGGGAAAATCTGTTTTTGATTTTCAGAGACAACACTTGGGAATAATCAATGTTGATGTTTGTAACGGTTGAGTTTAAGAGGGAGTGTTAAATATAATGTAACCTCAACAGGCTCACTGTACACTGCCAGTTGTCCTAGCTAGTTGTACTTGTCTTTTCTTGATTTGCTTGAGCCTATTTAGCTTAGCTATTTTCCCTTTGCATTGTAGTTCTTCATTAACTCTTCTCATTGTACTTTCTTCTTACATTCTCAATATACTGAATACGGTTTTCTGCTCTATTCCTTCTCTCTGCATTTCTTTCTTCACAATTTATCAGGAATGATATGAACCTTTTTTCTTTTGTCTGTAATTATTTTACATATTATCATAATTCTTGCAAGCCAAAACCATCATCTTTATCTTCCTACGTTGCTTCCAAAACTGTCAGCTCTATCTTACTGTGGTCCTTGCAAAACCCAGAGAAATAAATGTACAAAGAAACGCTTATTTTTAATTAACTCGGTGGCGGTGTGATTGACAATTTGTAGATAAATCAAGGGGAAGTGTGAGTGATTATTGTGCTTGGAACGCTACCAAGGCTTTTGCATGATAGAGAAACAATTCCATCATGTGCATGTGGTTTATTTCCATAGCGTCAGGACACGAAGAATTATGATCCTTAGGGATGTGTAAGTTTTTTTTTTTATGGATGTGTAAGTTTTAATGAAGCACTTGGAATTTTAGGGTTTAAAGATTAAGGTTTATATTTATAAACATTGGTTTTTCTTTTAATATCTTTTAAAAATATTAAAGAGTTGTTGAAAACAAAGATATGTATTTGGGGAGTTTCTGTAAATGTTTTATATATTTTAATCTATTTGTAGTGTAGAATATATCTTGATTTGGACATGTTCAAGGATCATGGAATTGGTTTTGAAAGACACAAAAGAAGATGTTGTTGTAGCCTATGATATCGTTGCCACTAAATGCACAGGGTGCAAGGCGATGACTAATTTCAATATTAATAATTATGACCTGGATAGAACACTATCTATAGATTCATGTCATCCCACTAGAAATCATTCAAAGCTTCTCAAACAAAACGATGTCTATGTTACTATTTGTGAACCCAAAAGTTTCTTAGATAAAATCAACAGTTTTGATTTGCAATTGGATGCTATCAGTTGGATGATATGAGTTCCAACATGATTGCCTCTATAGTGTTGGATGAGCATCAACTTGAAAGTATAAGAAAAAAAGAGAGAGGAGAAGATAGAGGGAGGGAGTGGGAGGGAGAGAAATAAAGGGAGAGGAAGGAGGATACAGAGTG
>ML784126.1:48948-62689 GCA_009831015.1 Picea engelmannii | reverse complement strand
ATGTGTTCCAAGAAGAACTATACCTATGAAAGAACAACAAGACAAGGATGAATATCATTAGATAATACATATGAAAGGATGAAATACAAATCATGTGGAAGACATTACAAGATAAGACCGAAATCAGAAATCACTCTTGAAGAGACTTGGAAAAAGTAAAGACAGAAAGAAGTCAGCAATCGAAAGGAAAATGAAGAAAGACTTATGACGAAAAATAAGACGGAAACGTGGACTCTATTAGACAAGAGAGCCAATTATATATTGCAGAAGACAATAAGGATGCAGATGGAAGCATGGACTCTATTATATATTGTAGAAGACAATAAGGACAGAGACGGAAGCATGGACTCAGTCAGACGAAGGGAGTAGATTATATGCACTCTTACATGAAACAAGGATTAGGAAGGAGTTAATCCTATGATACATTGAAGATGATGAAATGTATATATCCATCATAGAAGCCATGAAAGACAGTACGTGTTCAGCTCAACCGCAGAAGAAGACCTTTTCAAAGAGAAGCCTTAAAGTATTCCTGGTTGTCCATCCATATCTGTGAACCGATGATGAAGGTAAGAAGTGGAATCTCTAAGGCATGGAATCTATAAGAAACTCCATGGACCCAAAAGTAAAAGAAAAACATGAAGAGGAACATAAGAATTCCAAGAAAGAAAGAAGAACCAGAACAACCAGTCATTCAATCACAAGATTACCAGCCTGATATGAACTCACTAAAAGCAATCAAGCAGAAGAATTGAAAGTCATGATGAAGAATAGTGTACGGAAGACTTATGAATGAAATCATTGCGAGATACAGAACCAGAGTTTCTCTCAGATGGAGGGAGAAGACTTATCTCTATATAAGTCATTATATTATCTGCAACATCCATGAGTCAGAATTCTACATCAGATGAATGCAAAGAATGTTCTCCAGAAGAAATTGAGTAAAGAGCGCATGCAGAGCAATCTCAAGACTTTGAGGCATACCAAAAAGATACTCTTGTATGCAGATAAGAAGAAGACAACTTGGTGGAGAACCTCCAGTGCACAACAGAAGCATGGTGAAGATTTCCTATCACATCAAGATGATTACTCAGAAGATCAGATCTCATGATGACAGAAGAAGTGCCACACGGATATGTTCCAGTTCTCCAACTATGATATATTCTATTGTTCAGATCTACAAGAAGCCTTCACAGTGTTCCAGACTACAGTACAAGAATTACACTACCCATGATGAAGTCTAGAAAGAAGAAAATGTTTTCTCCAATACATATCTCCACAGATGAGCAGATAAGCATACATTTTGGTAAAGCCTCTATCCAATATGAAAGGACTTGCATACTCAATCTAGAGCTCGTGGAAATAACTCTATTAACCGAAAGGGAAGACTCTCCAAACTAAAAGAAGGTACACAAACATTTATTTTTGTGATTTAAATAACTCTCCAGTTAGGAGGGAGCATTTATCCTTGTAATTGAGAAATAGTCCAGATTAGACAGATGCTTTCCTGTTCGGAAAGTGGATTGACATTTCTGATGGACAGTGACTTCCCATTGTAGTTAACATGGGAGGCAGACTAATTGTTTATGTATCATAGACAACGACATCCCATTATGGGGAGTGGTCTAGGACAGCCGTTCTTCTTGGCAATCACTTTGAGTAGTGGTCAAGTAGAATGGTCTGTCTCGCCGGGCAATCATTCTTTTGAAGTTCACAGTTGTGAGCAGTTTCAAAGAATCGTCTGTTTTGGAGGTTGATGCAGGACAGACATTCCTCGAGGGTTATACATTCTCTTCAGGTTACACTTTAGTGTAGGAGGAATGGCCCAGGGTGGGGAATGGTCTGGACAGTTATTCCTCGAGGGCAGACTCATTCTCTCAAGGTTACACTTTGTTTATTGTCGGAGGAATGGCCCAGGGTGGGGAGTAGTCCAGGATCAGCAATCAGGGACAGTTATTCCTCGAGGGCAGACTCATTCTCTCCAGGTTACACTTTGTTTAGTGTCGCAAGAATGGCCCAGGGTGGGGAATAGTCCAGGACAGTCATTCCTTACGACAAACTCATTCCCTCCAGGTTACACATTGTTTAGTGTCGGAGGAATGGCCCAGGGTAAGGAATGGTCCAAACATTTCTCGAGGGAAGACTCATTCTTTCCAGGTTAAACTTTGTTTAGTGTCGGAAGAATGGCCCAGGGTGGGAAATGGTCCAGGTTCAGAAATCAGAAACAATCCTTCTTCCTTGGTTGAGAAGAATGGGGCAGATAGCCTATTATTGATATTCTATGTTGAGGGAAAACATTCTTTCAGACCTCACAGATGTGAGTGAAAGATTGTCCCAGATGATTATTATTGATGTTATATATTGAGGGGAGGCATTCTTTCAGATCTCACAGACGTGAGTGAAAGATTGGCCCAGATGATCATTGTTGATATTCTATATTGAGGGGAGACACTCTTTCAGAACTCACAGACGTGAGTGAAAGATTGGCCCAGTTGATTCAGTTTTTATGATAACATTGTTTCTATGCAGATGAAGGCTACTATGGTGGCAGACATTCTTTCAGATCTCACAGACATGAGTGAAAGACTGGC
This sequence comes from Picea engelmannii, assembly GCA_009831015.1. Taxonomy (NCBI): domain Eukaryota; kingdom Viridiplantae; phylum Streptophyta; class Pinopsida; order Pinales; family Pinaceae; genus Picea; species Picea engelmannii. Next base: position 60,098 of record ML784126.1, on the reverse strand, counting down.
CCAAATGATACAATTTTTATCATAACATTGTTTCTATGCAGGATGCTCTCAGATGTTTGTTATGAAGACTATATGACAGTAGATGAGGACTACTGTGGTGAATATGTTTCACCGTTCGCAATCATACGTTGCTGATCAAGTACTTGTGTGTTACTTGATGTGGTAGTTAACCACTGGATTGTAGTTATGTACTATTGTGAATAGACACAGGTGTGTTCTATCCTTGTTTTAATTGCCTTGAAGACTATCAGCAGTTTATTGGAGACAATGATCATTCAAATGAATGATGAACAGACATTTTCCAGACGGAAAAAAATTCAGAGCTTTTACTCCTCTTGTATCACTCCATGATGAGAGTGACTTATCCAGCATCATATCTAACTACTCAGATGAAGTATGGTTTCGAGAGATGATGCAACTGATGGTGATGATGATGCTCATGATATAGTCATGAAATAGTCTAGATGACTATATTGATGCTACCGGGTAAATGGTATGTTTTGTGCTCAAGTCCATTACCTGTAAATACCTCTCTAGCTAGGAGGGAGTGTTAATATTATGGTAGTTGTGGGAGGTATTTACCCCCACGTGTGAACCTGACGAGAATAGAAGACTCCAGAAAGAAAGAGAAACCCTAATGAGTTGGCTAGTAACCCTAGAAGCCTTGTCAGTTGAAGAAGATAATTTATATTAGGCTATTAGCCTCCAAGAGAAGAAGTCGGCTAGAATTAATAATAATATACTGAACAAACACATACCCAAAAGGAGAAGTCCGCCCCAACAAAATGGCAGGATTACTATAAATACAGGGCGCCAGTTCTCGCTTGACAACATCTCAGAATTGCAGTTTCCTAGTTGGTGCGCACTGCAGTTGCAATCTGGTGCACAGGTTTGGAGGAGGGTTGCAGGTGCAACTGCAGCAGCAACTAGTTTCAATATTGGCTTGGATATCTCTTGGCTAGGGTTTGGAACATCTGATTAGATTTTTGTGATGCGCTATCCTTGACGATTGATGCGCTACTCTTTGTTTGGCTATCTAGCCTAGGGTTTGCTTCCAGAAGAATTTCTCAGTCAAGGTTAAGGTGCTCGAAGGGAGGCTTCGGCCTATGGTTGGGTGACGAGGGTATCGTCAATGGTAAAACGAGCACACCATATTCTATATTCTAACACTTTTTTCTCAGCGAGTGTAGTGATGATGTTGAAATCCCCTTCCAAGATCCAATGGAGGTTGCGGGTATGCTCCTTTAGATTCTCCAGGTCGAGGAGAAATCTCATTTTTTCCTCCATCACCTCGGGTCCATACACATTAGTGCATAGAATTTCCTCTGTGTTCCCTATAATTTGCATATTAACAGAAAGTGTGTTTCTCATGGCTTCTGCTGCAAGTAGGTTCACTGATTGTGGGTTCTAGAAGGTGTGGATACCTCCCGCCATCTGTTGGCTTTCGAAAACCAACATCTTGTACTTCCTCCAATGTTTTTTACGGATTGTTTACATTCTGTCTAAAGTGAATTTTGTCTCTTGAATGAAACATAGGTCAGGTTTTTCCTTAATCAATCTATTTTTAAGGATTCGTTGCTTTCTTGGGATGTTTAGGCCTCTTATATTCCATGTTATTATATTCATTTAAACATGTGGGGGGGAGTTGAGGAAGATATTTTTAATCTTACCTGAATTTATCAGCAATGCTCCTAGTTCTTGTAGGGCTATGCTATTTGATTTTATGCCTTTCTTCTGCCTTGCATGCTTGGGTGAGTGTTGTGGTTTTCCATTGCCTATTTTGATTCCCAGGTGTCCTATCTCGCCATGCACGTTCTTGATCCCTTTGTATTTTGCTTCCTCCCTTAGGAGGAAGAGATATTGAATGCGATCAAGTTGCTTCGCTGGCACATTGTCTACTCCTTGCCTTTTCCATTGCTCCAGTATATTCGGTAGATCTATTCCTTCTCTTTCCACTATGTCTCTGAGATTTGGGTCCTTTGTTCCTACCTCACCTGGAGTCATCTCTGAATATCTATCTGCTTCTGCCATTGGGGTGTTGGCATCTTTGTTTCCTCCTTCCCTCGGACTTGTGCTACCTCCTTCTTCTCTTTTGTTTCTTGGAGTTTCTGTGTTCTCCTGAGTTGTGTGTTCACTCGCATCCTTATCTTTCATCTTTTCCATCCCTCATTCTTCCCCTTGGTTGGGCCTTCCCTTTCCTTCTATTCTAAGCTTAGCTTCTGGGTTGCTTCTTGTTGGGGCATTGCCTTGTCTCTTGTTTCCTCTACTTTTTTGATTTGGCTTCACAAAACCATCCTCATCCTAATGTAGCTTGGTCTTTTCCGCTTCTTGTTTTTTGTTAAGAGGGAATTCTCTTAGTATATGTACGTGTTCATGAAATATTATTCATCGAAACGGTCTCTGCTCATAGTCTATTCTTTGTATCCATTCTTTGTCCCTAAACTCCAGGCTTATGTCTTCTGGGAGTGCCGCCGAAACATCCATCTCGATATGGATCCTTGTGTAGGATGTATATCTACCTTTTAGAGTAGTTTATGATGTCTTGACATATTTTCTGATCTTATTCCCTATGGCTTCAAAGGTGGAAGGCATCCAGTAGTCTAGCGGTAAGGATTAAATCTTTAGCCAAACTGGGACATTTTTAAAGGTTTCTTTCTCTAGGGAGAATTTTTCATTCCATGGACGAATGTATAGCCCCATTGAGGTGTGGAAATATTCCCCCTCCCCCCTCAAAGACTTTATCCATGTCCTCTAGGTTCATAAAGACCACGGTGCAGAATCCTTTGGAGCCTAGGTGGAGTTCCACTTCTCCACTTGGCTTCCAATGGTATTTTATCCAGTTGCGCAATGTTTTTTCTATGGGCCACAGGCCCATGAACTTGCAAGTCATTGCATGCGTCTTCATCTAATCCCAGAAGATTTGTGTTTGGGGGTCTTCTAATATAACCTTGGGTATCAGTGTTTTTTTAGGTTTACATGAGTTGCACCCCTCTACCCCACTAGGGTTCATTGTTTCTTGTGCACCTTTATGGGCTTCTCTGGCTCCTCCCCCCATGTGATCACTTTTTCCTTGGTTTACCTCTTCATTCTTTTCTGATCCTAATCCTGAGGTACCTGTCAGAGGTTCTTTGAAATCGTCGCCTCGTGGGCCTTTCCCTCTGTCCACCACTACCTTCTTGTATGAGGGGGTTGCATTCCCTCCCTCTTTGGTGACCATATTGGCCGCTACTGAGACCGCGAATTTCAAACCCTAGCTTGAAAATTTCTCCAGAGCCATGCGTTAGTTAAAATCATAAATAAGGAATTGTTAGTCTCAAGAACTAAGAAACAATTATTTTATGAAGTTATAAATGTAATCATGGAGAAAAGATAATGGATTTGATTTTTTCATTTTATGAAATTTGTTTGTGGATATCAATATTGAAGCCATTTTGGGAAACCTTTCTAAGTATTTGTTTCAACTTAAATTTAATGGAGATGTTTTTTTTTTACTTGCATGGAATTTGGATCTTACATTTGTTATTTATTATTATGCTTTTCTTTAGATGGTAGTTGACTTATTTTTCAATATAAAAATATAGTTATGTTTAATATTGTAGGTTTTCCTTGTATTATTGTACAGGAAAAGGAACCCCCCTAGGAAGGAAGTTTCAAATAGTCCAAGGAGACAAACAAGAATAGCACATGACGCAAAAGATGTGAAGGGAACCTTCCAAACTCAGGTTGCGCTGAAGGGGAAGGAAACCATCACCCAATAGGAGAAGGAATTAAAGAACAAGTGCAAAGGTAAAGAGTAGGATGCATTGGTTCAGGAAGTGGTTTGGGTAACTGATCTGGGGGCCACGCAACCCAGGGAAACCCTCTTCCACAAAATGGTAGATATGGCATGGATAACTAAGATGATGATCGGAAAAGTAATTTTAGAGAGTGAATAAGCCAGGCAGGAGGATAACAAGGAAAACAAGACAATGTTGGACGAGTTCTTGCATTGCCCCAACAGTCTAGAAACTATTACCAAACTGTTAGTAGAGGTAGAGAAGCACCAAAAATGGAAGATGGAGCATTTGGTTACCCAGTTCCACCTCTACCTATGGTATGTCCATCACATGGACATCACACCCGTCGATGGATATGGTGCACCAGCTCAAATCAGGAAGACTCGCACGACCTCACAGAAGGAAGATAACAATATCCAGGCGAATGGTGAGAAGGAGCACCCCCAGGTGCAGAAACACTTCATCATTCCAGATCAATGATTTGGTAGTCTATAGGAAGTCATGTCAGGCCTTATCAGGTTAGCTCAGACATATTTATCGCTCTAGTTTAGGAGGATGTTTTTAGTTTCTTCCTTTATGTATATGCTTTTTTCTCCAACTGAACATGGAAGGTCTGGTATGGTTTCCCCTGGTGGAAGACCAGAACAATCCCTTGCTAATTTCAACTTGCGCAACTAGGGACCCCATATTCTTGTTTCCTTCTAGGCAGATCAGGAGGACCACCTTTTTTATCATATTATCTTCAGTAATATAGATCCATACACTCACTTACAAAAAAAACAATTCCTTATTTATTTTTGTACTTACAGGTGTTAAAATAAATAACTTAAAAATAAAAGGTATTTCAAATACAAGGATAAGTCCTTCCCTTTTCCTTTAACATAAGAATCTCAAACTTCAAAGACAAAATAAAGGGAAATTGCACATGGGAAGACTACTTGTTCTTGGAAAACCTTATTCAAATAATCCATGATATTTACACATGGGAAGACTATTTGTTCTTGGGTAGCTACTCATGATATTTAGTCCATCTTCTTATTCAATAATTCATGAAATAAACAATGGGAGAAACATCCTTCAAAGGTAGTAAAATTAATTGATTGAATATGCCTTGAGTCATAAAAGATTTTTGTTTCAATGGGAGAAATCTCCTTCAAAGGTAGTAAAATTAATAGCTTAAATATACTTGAGTTGCAAAAGTTTCTTGTTTCATGAATAATAATTTAAACTTAATTTTGTTTTTCTAAAGAAACCATTACTTGCTTGGTTAAAAGGAAAACATGTGGTTTTCTTAACAAAGGAAGGCCACAGCTTCAAATGATCATCTCAATAGCTTGTCATAACTGATGACATCTGTTGGAAGTGTCATCCACATATTTTCCTAACCTAATATAAGCATGTTTCTAATTATTATGGCCCAGCTCTTGATGATACATCTCTATATTACTAATCCTTGGAAGTCTTCCAAGAGCATCATCAAGTTCTTTCTACCACTATTTAACTGAGATAAAATCCAATTGTACTTCCTTTTATTTTGTTTTTTATTTTGATACACTAATACTAAACCTAAATAAATTGAATGTTGTTGCAAATCCTTCAATTTCTTGTAAAATAATCTTTGGGTTACATTTAAGTAATCTTGAATATCCAAGGCTCAATCTTTGAATGCAATTAAACTAGTTATTTCTACATTGTGATAATTTTTTAAAAGAGCAATTTTCCTTTTGCATTGGTCCATATCCTTAAGTAAAACTTGTACATGTGATGTGTTATCCTCTATAAAGGAATTCATTGATGAGGCCATCACTAATTGATCTTTTCCTATTTCGTCCCACATAATGGCCTATGTGGAGATCATAACCAAAGAATCCACGTCGATGTTTTTTCCTTGTATGTTTGTGTAATGAATTTTCTTTTCTTTTTATTAAAACAAAAAATTTCCAAACTAACAACAAGCTCACCTTGTCATCCCATCTACATGCCCATAGTAAAGTGTCCACTCATTATATTAATTAAGTCAAAATAATATAATTAACTCAAAAGATCCTTGATTAGAAGTTTTTTTTGGCATCAACTTTTTCTTTTATTTCTTCTTCTATTTTTGTTAATTCTTCCCCTTTTTCTTTCAGTAGTAGCTTTCTCCTTTTTTAATTTCATATTCTTCTATTTGTTTTATTTATTTACCCAAAAAAAAATTGCTCCAGAGACTGCCTTTCAAATTGTAACTTAGGCACATATTCTTCCTCTTTTATTTTCTCTTCATTTACTATTTGAGCTTTAGTTTTGTATTATAATCTTTATCTACCTTATTATGTTGCTTCATTTTTTTTTCCTATCTTATTATATTGCTTTACTATCAACATTGGTTTTCCTCTTTTTCTCTTCCTTTTGCTTCTTTTTAGTTTCTTCTCCCTTCTTTTCTTTAATTTTTTAAGTCTATTCAAAAATTCTTCATAAGAGATTAACATACTTTTCACTTTCTATTCCTCCTACTCGTCATTGAATAAGGCTATGGGTACTTACATAGATTAGCATGTTTTGATACAATTTTCTTTAGGTAATGCCTCTTGAATCTTTCTTATCCAAAAAGGAATTCAAAGATAGATTTAGCTTCAATATAAGCATAATTACAATTTCCCCTTTTATTTTCTTTTCATTTACTATTTAAGTTTAAGTTTTGTATTATAACCTTTATCTAGCCTATTATATTGCTTCATTTTTTTTCTTATCTTATTGCTTTAGTATCAACCTTGGTTTTTCTCTTTTTAGTTTCTCTTCCCTTCTTTTCTTTAATTTTTGAACTCTATTAAAAAAAAAATCGTAGGAGATTAATGTCCTTTTCACTTTCTATTCCTCCTACTCGTCATGGCATAAGGCTATGGGTACATACATAGATTAGCATGTTTTGATACAATTTTCTTTCAGTAATGGGTCTTGAATCTTTCTTATCCAAAAAGGAATTCAAGGATAGATTTAGCTTCAATATAAGCATAAGTAGAATTTCCTAACCTTACATCCCAAAATCAAATTGATAAGAATTGATAAAAAAAAATTATATTTATCTAACGAGGCATTAACCCATGTAGAATATTCTGGCAAGTAATTTCCCTAGTGACCAACCTGTCAAGTACAAACCTTGGTAGAAAGTGTAGGAACTAGATAACTCCATAAATATTCTAATATAAGTGTGTTCTACAACTGATGTACTAGTCTCCCATTAATCCCACAACTTTCATTCCCTCCTCGAACAATTTATGGCTTGTCTTGCGAAAAATCAATGAAACAACGAGGAAATGAAATGATTACAAACTTTAGCAAAATGCCATTTATACTTTTATTCTCATAATTCTTGGTAGTATACAAGAATATGAATCTTAGTGGGAGTGAAATTTCATCTAAGACATGGAAGAGGAATAGACGCTCAAAAAATATCTACAAAGTATGAAACAATGTAAAATCCTTTGGGGTTTTATTAAGAAAATTCCCTTAATTTCGTTACTAACTCGAACATCTTGACTAACAACATATATCCCCAATTGAAAAGGGATACACTTTTAACAATTTCATGCATTAAGGGTACCCATAATTCTTTAAAGTGTGAAGCACATTTGTCTCCAAAAAACTTATCAATCATAGCAATGGCAGATCTAAAAGGATATTGAAGGAGATGAGTTGGATAGAAACCAGTTTCCTGAGTTCTGAAATTTAAAAGATCCATACTTATCTTAAAGTGTATAAACTATGGACAATCATGCTATTCCTGAAAATTTCAACCATAAAATGTTTGACAATATTTTGTAAAAGTATTCAAATTTCTAATGAATTTTTATAGTTTCTATAAAATTTTAGCAATTTTTAGAGTAAAATATATTTTCACCCTATAGAATTTGATCAAATCATTTTAGAAAAAGAAACAATCAATCCTTTTTTAGAAAAAAAAAACATGGAAAAATACTCCATGTGTGAAATTTAGCCCCTAAAATTTTCATTCACAATCCATTTGATCATATTCACACAAGGTAGGATGGTTGGCAATGCTGCTACATTGTGCAAATGTGACATTCTAATATTTTCATAGGCATATAAGTCAAACGGATCTTTCTCATCCCCTAGTAGCCCATATGGTATAAGGTAAGATCCATTTTGAAACACTAAGTGTGTTTCTCCCCATTGTGGACTACCCTTTACCCCTATATAATTAGAGATATCAATGTAAATTCTCTTTTGGACTACCCTTTACCCCTATATAATTAGAGGTATTCGTGTAAATTCTCTTTTTTAGGCCTTTGTGTTCTTATATCATAATAGTATCCTCTGTCATGGATTCCTTTTTCTTCATTTGCAAAGGTTTATTTTGGGGCAACATAAAATCTACACATAATCGTTCAAGGTAATCCAAAGCATATGAGCTAAGTAAAGCTTCTCAATTTATTATCAACTAGTGGAAATAATCATGCAGTAACAAGATAATCATACAATAACACTTACACTTATGTTTCTCAGATGTTTGTATATAATAGTTATTATCAACTAGTGGAAATAATCATACAATAACACTTATGTTTTTCAGATGTTTGTATAGAATACTTATAATTCGAAAAAATTCATTTTTCAGAATAAGCTAGAAAGTCACGAGAAATATTTGAGCTTGAGAGTGAATTTGTGTGACCTTGTACAATTTTTATAAAGTAGAATGAAGATTTGTTCCTTGAGGAGGAGGGTAATATTTGCAAGCCTAATATTTCCTTAGAAAAGGAAATATTTTAAGATCCTTAATATTAATTAAATGCAATAAGAATCTAAATGAAAAAATTACATTACAATAACAGTAATACAATCTTTTAAAAAAATACATTCCAATAATATTAATTCAATATTTTCAATTCTTTAGAATCATTGCTAGATATAGAGATTAGAAGCTCACAACTTACCTAGCAATTGTAGCTTGCACACCAGTGAGGCTTCTAGATTTTCCAAACTCTAAAACCTTCATCTAGTGATACTAGTCGAGAGGCAGTCAAAGACTATCAAGATGAATTGAAAGTTTAATACTCAAAACTCTAACATGGATTTCGGTGCATAATGGGAGCTCAAAGTCCATAAAGGTCCCAAAGGATTTTGGAATGCATCTTTCTTTGAGTGGAAATTTTTGAAGAGCCTTGATGGTTTCAGCCATGTTCAAAAGTCTGAAGTCCACACGCATTTCAAATAATTCTTTTCACTGTGGCATTAAAATCTCAGGTAAACATTCATGAGTCCCAGAGAACTTCAGGGTTATTTATAAGTTTGAAAGTTCGTTTCTCTCTAATATACATGTGTGTTCTTTCTTGGAGTTAGAACTGTGAAAATATTGATAGTTTCAGTAATATCTAAAAGTTTGAAAGTTTAGAGATACCCTGTAATCGTCGAAAAGATGACACAGTTAGCGATCAAATTAGAAGGGACATTGGCATGTAAGTATGAAGTTTTGATTTCCTTGGAACAAGGCATGCGTTTTTTCAGAGTAAAGATATTATGAAACATCACACGTTTCGGGGGAGACTAAAGTTAGGAAATTCCCTGGAGGCTTCGATATCTTTGACAATTAACGTTTTGAAATAATCCTAAAAGATACTAAACAAAGGCCGCAAAAGAAAGAGTTAAAATTCTCTCATGCGTGTCGAGAGCTCTTCCAATGTTGAAACTTTCTAATTTCCCCAAAAGTTACTAGGATGTTTTGAAAGTAATCATTAGAAAATGCCCAAAAGTAACTTTACAAAGGAGTGAAATAAAACATTATAAAAGGGCCAAAAGAATAAAAAAAAGGGAATGGTAGAAAGGGCTTTAGACTCTTTCTCAAAAACCCTTAAATCCTTCAAAGGAAGAATGATTTTTTTTTCCAAAAAAGGCCTCAAAAGAGTAAGACATGGATATCTTTTATGAAAGCATCAAAACATGCCTTAGTCAATTTATTGAAAAAATGCCTTGTTGAAAACCTCGTAGGCAATTTATTCAAGCTGAATGAAATAAAAAGATCCGTGAATCAAACATTCAAACTTGTTGGACCAAGCTTCAAAATGATAAGATTATTAAAGCATACCCTAACAAACCTTATCTGTTTGGAAAGAGGGATCCCCAAATTTAGGATAGGGATCTTCAAAAATAATAATGTAATAAGTAGGACCATGAGTCTCTACAAAAAGCGTTGTTTAATTTATAATATGAGAAAAAATATATATTAACCATATCATGATAAACAAAAGACATTGTTGAAGTTATAATATGAGAACAAAAATATATTAACCATATTGTTGAATCTATAATATGAGAACAAAAATATATTAACTATATTATGATCAAAGTGGCTTCATTTTTAGAGTGGTTCCCATAGAGACCAAGGTTGGTGGTGGACACTATTCAAACTGATACCTACTTTCAAGTAATTTACTAATTGATGTAATAGGTAAATCAAAATGTATTTAATTTCTTTAAAGTGTATAAAGCTTTAGGTTGTAGCCATACTCATAAGGCTCTTTGGATTAGGGTTTTTTTTAAGATTTTTTTAGACTAGCTTCTCAAATTTTAATGGACTTTCTTTAGTTCATGAGAGCATTCATAGTCTTGATAGAGTAACCCCATATCAAAGAAATCACATCAATATCAATGAGAAACCATAGCCCCAAGAGATATATATTCATTCGCTCACAATAGACTATACTTCTTATCCTAATACTTTCTTTAGATTTTGGTGAATAATGAATAGCTGAGGGAAGCAAAAAAAATATTTAAGTACGTGGGGATGATACTTGTCTACAAGAATTGATTAGTTAAATCTAATTAGTAAACATATTCCCTGGAAAATGTTTGGGACCCAGATGTTTGGTTGGTCTCCCTCTAGAGGATCAAATAATGCATTAGGATGAGTGCACGAAGTTGGTGGACGATAAACTGGCGATGAGTGAGTAGGAACAAGTGTGTGTTTCTAGGAACATGCACGCCTTCCTGATGTGAAAGGATTGGAAAACCCCAAACCTCCACTTAGTGAGCCACGTAGGCACATTCCCAGGAACGTGTGTGCATTCCCAAGAATGTGCGCTCGTTCCTTAGAAGCATGTGCTCATTCATAAAAAAAAAATTCAAATAAAAATAATGTGTGTTCTTTAAGAATGCTCGTGCATTCCTAAAAAGTGTGTGTGTTATTAGAAACATGAACGTGCATGCATTCCCGTTAACATGAAATCTCTCTCTCTCTCTCTCTCTCTCTCTCTCATCTATATTCCTCCCTCTCTTCAACATCTCTATCCCTCTCTCTCACTCATTATCTCCCCCCTCTGTCTTTCCCTCTCTCTCTCACTCTTCCCCCTCTTCCCTTGCTTCTTCTCTCTCTCTCTCTCT
>ML784126.1:30963-45152 GCA_009831015.1 Picea engelmannii | reverse complement strand
GGGGAGAGAGGGGAAGAGAAGGGGAGAGGGAAGGAGGGGGTTAGAGAGAGGGGGGGGTAGAGGAGGGAGGGAAAGGGGAGAGAACAAGAGGGTGGGAGAGAGAGGGGTGAGAGAGGGAGAGAGAGAGATAATTAGAGGGTGGAAGAGAGAGGAATGTGGAGAGAATACATAGAGAGTGAGTGGGGTAGAGAGACATCAGGGGGAATGAAAAAGGAGAGGGTGATCCAGGTGGATATCGGTGGCCACCCACCTTTTCCAACTAGCTCAAAATAGTTTTCTGACAATTTTGGCAATTTACTATTTTTACCAACTTTAACTTCTGGGGCCATTTTGAGGGCCTAAATGAAGGTTTTTCAGGATCAATCTTCTCAATGATGGTCGAAATATTTATTGAGACCAAAAAATGAATCTCCTTGATGATACCTTCCCAATGGTCTATGATACACCTAAAACGGGGGTCGTATGCAAAAGTTACGACCCCGAGAAGTTGATATACTAACTTACCCAGACGGGGCCCACATGACTTTTGACACTTCATCTCCTAGGGTTAAGTTCTTGGATGTCTAGGGTTTTGGGCATTATTTTTTATTGTAAAAATTCCTTTAGATCCTCATTGTAATAATATTCTTGCGAATGAGTGCATTTGTCACATCTCTTCTCAGAGATGAGCCACCACCATTCCAGCAAGCTTGTTTCTGCTGCATTTTACAGTTTCATCTTATTTCCTTATTGAATAGAAAACCAATTGTATTGTGTCTCCTTTATTTTGTGTTAAGCACCTGTTAATAATATGTAGCCATTTCGTTCTACTCATAAAATCCATTTCAGTGGTATCAGAGCAGTCTGCTCCTTGTTGTCTTAATGCATGTCCCCAACGAGGTCAGAGTACAAAGAGTCGGGTATCAAGCTTGTTTATCTTGAGGACAAAATCTCTCGCATGCCTAAGTGACCTCTCATGGAAGGAGAAAATAAAGATGACGGGACAGGACATCCTTTCAAACTATTGATTGAGGAATCCCTCACACAACAAAGGAATGATATGATGGATAGTTTCGCACAAATCCTTCGGTGGCTACCAACAAGCGACGCATCTTCTTCGAGCGGAGGCACCACCCCCTTCAAGGTACAAATAAACTTCAATATTCCTATATTTGAAGGTCAAAAGGATGTAGATATTGTAGACAAGTGGTTGAATCTACTAGAAGGGTATTTTTTTGTCCATAACTTTTCGAATTAAGAAAAGATTACTTTTTCACTCCTCAAAGTCGTTCTCCATGTCAAAGATTGGTGGGAAAATTTCTGTGAGAAAAAGGAAACAGAGGAACCCTCAATATTTACAGTCACAACCACCTGGGAATCATTTAGGGATGTTATTAAGGAACAATACTACCCTGTCTAAAGTTATGATGACTTGTATACCAAATGGACCACGCTGCGGCAAGAAAGAGACCAAGCAGTGCCAGATTTCACAAATATATTTCAGACCTTGTGCACCAAGCTAGGTATCACAGATTCAGAGCGACATCTGGTAATAAAGTATTGTGGTGATCTTCATAGATACATCCAGATAGAAATTCAATTTTTGGACATCTCATCCTTGGGCGCAGCCTACCGATATGCCGTCAAAATCGAGCAGAAGCTCAAACAAAAGACGTAGCAATTTGGGGTTGGGAACCCCTCACAACAAAATACAGGAAAGGGCAGCCCCAACCCATAGAAAAAAGGATAGAGCAAAGATGAACAGTATCAAGACAACCAATCCAAGCCGCAAGCAAAGAAGGACACCGGAATGACAAATAAAGATACCGAGAAGTGGTGCAACTTCCATAAGATCCCTTAGCATAACATTGTTGACTGCCACTCAAAGAAGTCACTAGTGGTCGAAGTGAAAGCCTCTGAATTAGATGTCAGTTTAGACTCTAAGCCAGAACTAGAAAGGGGAAGACGGATCATTGACGCGGAACCCAGTGCCACCATTGCTACCATTAATCTCCAACTTGGTGAACCAGACGAGCCAGAAGAAGGAGAACGCCTCTTCCATTCACAGATGTGGGTAAAAGGCACCCCACTGTATTTCATCGTGGATAGCGGTAGCTAGAAGAACATCATCTCAGCAGAGGTCATCAAGCGGTTGGCCTTGCCGACAACACCACACCCACAACCCTACACCATTGGATGTCTCCACCAAGGAATAAATCTCCACATCATCCAACAGTTTCGGTTGTCGTACGACATCAAGCCCTTCAAAGACGAGGTATTGTGTGATGTTTCTCCTCTCGAAGTTTGTGATGTTGTTTTGGGCCAACCTTATTTATGGAAACATCATGTTGTATATGAGTCTAGGCCTCGTAGTGTTATTATTACTTTGAACAAGAAATTGTACAGGGTACCCGAGGCAGTCCCACCTAGTGTTATTTCCTTGATCTTTGCTAAGCAATGCAGGAAGGTCATCTCTCAGATGGGGATGTTTGTCTTCTTCCTAATTCTCTCTCAGAATAAGAGAAAGATCACAACCACATCCATGGTCTCTACGAATGACCTTTCCACATAGCAAAAGAAAGTATATAAGGTCGTGGAAGAATACTCAGATATCTTCTCCTCACCTACTGGGGTACCTCTGCACTACCAGGTCAAGCACCCCATCGATCTGAACCCTGACACATCGTTTCCCAATGGACCAATCTATCGCCACTCTCTGTTAGAGAATGAGAAGATCAAGTGACAAATCCAAGAACTACTCTACAAGGGGCACATCTGTCCCAGCTCATCACCTTGCGGGAGCCTAATCGTGTTGGTACAGAAGAAACATGGAACCTAACGACTCTGCATTGATTACCGTGCTCTAAATAAAATCACAGTCAGAAAACAGTACCCGATTCCCTGAATCGACGACCTCCTTGATCAACTCACGGGGACCAAATACTTCAATAAGATTGATCTGAAGTCTGGATACCACTAGGTCCCAATAGAACAGATAGATTTATGGAAAACCACCTTCAATTCAAAGAAAGGCCTTTTTGAATGGTTGGTCATGTTCTTTGGTTTGACAAATTCTCCAGCCACTTTCATGAGGATGATGGACGATATCCTGTGACCATTCACCAATACTTTTGTAGTGGTGTATCTGGATGACATTCTCATTTAAAGAAAGACTTGGGCCGAACACTTGCATCATATTCAACAGGTTTTGCACACCCTACGGAAACACAAGCTATATGCCAACTTGGAAAAATGCTCCTTCGGCATGGACATGGTCCATTACCTGGGCTACATAATTGATCATCATGCCATACATGTGGATCCAGCCAAGATCCAAGTCATCAATGATTGGCCTTCCCCAACCACACTCACTGATCTTCGAAGCTTCTTGGGCCTTGCCAATTTCTACCGCAAGTTCATGTTGGGATTCTCCCATATTGCATGGGACCTCAACCAAATAACTAGGGGTGGTGGTAAGGTGAAATTTGCATGGGCCTAGTCCCAACAATAAGTGTTCGATGATTTGAAGAAGCGCTTATGCTTAGCCCCATTACTTTCACTACCAGACCTTCAACAACCCTTTTAGATTGAGACAGATGCTTCAGACTATGCGGTGGGCATCATTCTCACTCAGCATGGCCACCCCGTGGCCTATCATAGTGAGACACTATCAGATGTTTTTTATAAGTACCCTACTTAAGACAACAAAATGTACTCCATTGTGCAGGCCTGCCACCAGTGAAGACATTACATTCTTGGGAAGGAGACAGTCATCCACATTAATCATAATCCACTGCAGTTCATACAGACACAAGTAAAATTGCAGAATGATTGCCATCAAAAGTGGTCCACATACTTATAACAATTCCACCCCAACATCAAGTGTAAAATAGGAAGCACCGATCGCATCGCTAAATGCCTCAGCAAACCGCCATTTGCGAAACTCACAACGGTGATAGACTCCTATGGCCATGAGACCTATGGATGGCCCCAACTCTATGAGACAGACCCAGACTTCACCACCACCTACCAAATGTGGGGTTCAAACGCAGTTGTCAATAATTTCCATCTTCAGGATGGGTTGTTGTGTTGTTGGGGCCATATATGTGTCCCATCAAGCGAGCGAGTGAAGCTGATCTGGGAAGCCAACTACAATCAGGTCGCAGGACACTTCTGCATTGAAAAGAGAGTGGCGATACTACATAAACATTTCTATTGTCCTAAACTTCGATAGGAGTTCAACAAGTATAGCAGGTCCTACACTGCCTGGACTATTGCCAAACTGACCACTAAGAAATAGGGCCTGTACACCCCTCTTCCTACTCCTAACAGGCCATGGTAATCCATTTCAATGGGCTACATGTCGGGCCTCCCATCCACCAATCAGGGAAATCACTTTGTTTTTGGGGTTGTTGATCATTTTTCTAAGATTGCGATTCTAGTTGCCTGCAAGAAGAAAATCATAGCAGAGGACATTGCCAATATCTTCTTTGAACGAGTCTGGGTACATTTTGGAATCCCAAAAACCATTCTCTCATATCGGGATATTCGATTTCTTAGCACATTCTAGTCGAGCCTCTGGTCACTGTTGGACACCAAGCTCACAAAATCCACGGCTTTCCACCCCTAGACAGATGGCCAAACCGAGGTCATAAATAGAATGATTGTGATATTCCTTCGCATGTATAATTAAAAGAATCCTCTCACATGGGATGAGAGCCTTCCCTATGTCCAACATAGCTACAACCAAGCCCTGCATAGCTCAACCGGCCACAACCCTTTTTAGGTGGGGTTGGGATTCCAACCATTGGGTCCCATAGATATTGCACTTCCCTTTGTGGTCACCTCGACCGACTCATCTCCTACTCCAACTGGAGCTGAAAAAGTACCCGATTCGTTGAGTGGATCCATCACATCCTCCAACAGTTTCAGGATATCCTACAGAAGTCCAATGACAAGTACAAGCAGTGCCATGAACAACATCGGGTGCCACATAAATTTCAGGTGGGCGACAAAGTTTGGTTGAACTTGCAGAAAGAATGCCTTACAGGACCCCATCAAAAGCTTTGCCCACTTCGTTATAGGTTGTTCACCATCACCAAGTTTTTGGGTGATATTTCTTTTGAGCTCAACATTCCTCCTTTCCTTGGCCTGCACCTAGTGTTCACCGTGGATCTCCTTCGCCCTTATTTCCCACCATTATTGGACACCTCAGACGTAGCAGAGAAGTTGACACCAAAAGAGCTCAAAACCGACTGCATACAACATACATTCAATGATCATATTGTGGTCACACATATCAAGGTCACTCGATAGCAAAGGATCCATCTTTATCAAGTTGTCAAAGCAGGGCAGCGCCTGCACCAAGGCAAGTGGCTCACCCGGGGCCAAATTCAACAGAAATTTCTGCATCTGATGGCGGAAATCAATGAAATGGAGACCATTTCTTCCTAGGGAGGGAGGATTGATCCAGGTGGATATCAATGGCCACCCACCTTTTCCAAATGGGTCAAAATAGTTTTCTGAGAATTTTGGCAATTTACTATTTTTAGTAGTTTTAACTTTCGGGGCCATTTTGAGGGCCTAAATGAAGGTTTTTCGGGATCAAGCTTCTCAATGATATAAAAATGCATGATTGATCCCCCAAAATGAATCTCCTCGACGATACCTTTCAAACGTACTATCATACTCCTAAAACGAAGATCGCATGCAAAAGTTACGACCCCGGGAAGTTGATGTACTAACTTACCCAAACGGGGCCCACATGACTTTTGGAGCTTCATATCCTAGGGTTAGGTTTTTGGATGTCTATGATTTTTGGAATTCCTGTTTATTGTAAAAGTGCCTTCAGAACCTCATTGTAATGATCTTATTGTGAATGAGCACAACCGTCACATGTCTTCTCAAAGATAAGCCGCCACCATTCCAGCAAGCTTGTTTCCGCTGCATTTTACAGTTTCAACTTATTTCCTTATTGAATAGAAAAACAGTTTTACTGTATCTCTGTTATTTTGTGTTAAGAACCTATTAATAATCTGTATTCATTTTTTTTCTCTCATAAAATCTAGATCACTGGTATCAGAGCGGTCTGCTCCTTGTTGTCTTAATGCATGTCCCCAACGAGGTTGGAGTACAAAGAGTTAGGTCTCAAGCTTGTCTCGCATGCCCAAGTGACCTCTCATGGCAGGAGAAAATAAAGATTATGGGACAAGAGATCCTTTCAAACTGTTGAATGAGGAAGACCTCACGCAACAAAGGAACAAGATGATGGATAGTTTCACACAAATCCTTCGGCAACTACCAATAGGCGACGCATCTTCTTCAAGAGGATTCGCCACCCCCTTCAAGGTACAAATAAAAATTGATATTCATGTATTTGAAGGTTAGATAGACAAAGATGTTGTAGATAAGTTGTTGAATCTACTAGAAGGGTATTTTTCTGTCCATAACTTTTCGAATAGAGAAAAGATTACTTTTGCGCTCCTCAAAGCCATTCCCCATGTCAAAGATTGGTGGGAAACTTTATGTGAGAAAAATGAAACAGAGGAACCCTCATTATTTCTAGTCACGACCACTTGGGAATCCTTCATGGATGCTATTAAGGAAGAATACTACCCTGTTGGAAGTTATGACGACTTGTATACCAAATGGACCACACTGCGGCAAGAAAGAGACCAAGCAGTGCCAGATTTCACAAATATCTTTCATACCTTGCACACCAAGATAGGTATCAAAGATTCAGAATGACATTTGGTGCTCAAGTATCACAACGCTCTGCATAGATACATCCAGACTGAAATGAAATTTTTGGACATCTCATCCTTGGGCGTGGCCTATCAATATGCCATCAAAATTGAGTAGAAGCTCAAACAAAAGATGTGGCAATTTGGGGTTGAGAACCCCACAGAACAAAAGATAGGAAAGGGAACCCCCAACACATAGAACAAAGGATAGATCAAATATGGACAGTATCAGGACAACCAGTCCAAGCCGCAAGCAAAGAAGGACACCGGAAAGATAAATAAAGATACCAAGAAGTGGTGCGACTTTCATAAGAGCCCTTGGCATAACACTATTGACTGTCGCTCAAAGCAGTCATTGGTGGACAAAGTGAAAGCCTCTTAATCAAATGCAAGTTCAGACTCTGAGCCAAAACCAGAAAGGGGAAGACGGATCATTGACGTGGAACCCAGTGACACCGTTTCTACCACCAAGCTCCATCTTGGTGAACCAAACAAGCCAGAAGAAGGAGAACGCCTCTTCCATTCACAGATGTGGGTAAAAGGCACCCTACTGCACTTCATCATGGATAGCGGTAGCCAAAAGAACCTCATCTCAGCAGAGGTCATCAAGTGGCTAGCCCTGCCAACAACACCACACCCAAAACCCTACACCATTGGATGGCTCCACCAAGGAAGTGATCTTCACGTCAGCGAACAGTGTCGACTATCATACAGCATCAAGACCTTCAAAGACGAGGTATTGTGTGATGTTTCTCCTCTCGAAGTTTGTGATGTTATTTTGGGCCAATCTTATTTATGGAAACTTCATGTTGTATATGATTCTATGCCTTGTAGTGTTATTATTACTTTGAATAAGAAATTGTACAGGATACTCAAGGCAGTCCCACCTAGTGCTATTTCCTTGATCTCTGTTAAGCAATGCAGGAAGTTCATCTCTTAGATGGGGAAGTTTGTCTTCTTTGTGATTCTATCTTAGAATAAGTGAAATATCATAGCCACATCTAGGGTCTCTATGGCCGACCTCTCCACACATCATAAGCAAGTAGATAAGGTCATGGCAGAATACTTAGATATCTCCTCCTCACCTATCGGGGTACCTCTGTACTGCCAAGTCAAGCACCCCATTGATCTGATCCCCAGTAAACCACTGCCCAATGGGCCAGTCTATTGCTACTCTCTAATACAGAGGAGATCAAGAGACAGATCCAAGAACTGCTCCACAAGGGGCACATATGTCCCATCTCATCACCTTGTGGGACCCCAAACATGCTGGTACAGAAGAACAATGGAGCATGATGACTCTGCATTGATTACGAGGCTCTGAATAGAATCATAGTCAGAAACTGGTACCCAATTTCCTGAATCGATGACCTCCTTGATCAACTCACGTGAGCCAAATACTTCAGTAAGATTGATCTGAAGTATGGATACCACCAGGTCCCGATAGAATAGATTGATGTATGGAAAACCACCTTCATGTCAAAGGAAGGCATTTTTGAATGGTTGGTCATGCCCTTTGGTTTGAAAAATGATCCAACCACTTTCATGAGGATGATGGACGATATCTTGTGACCATTCACCAATAATTTTATAGTGTTGTATCTAGATGACATTCTCATTTACAGCAAGACTTGGGTCGAACACTTGCATCATATTCAGCAGGTTTTGCACACCCTGCGTCAACACAAGCTATATCCCAACTTGGAAAAATGCTCCTTTGTCATGGACAGGGTCTACATAATTGATCAGCATGGCGTACATGTGGATCTAGCCAAGATTCAAGTCATCTGTAACTGGCCATCCCTAACCACACTCAATGAGCTTCGAAGCTTCTTGGGCCTTGCCAATTTCTACCGCAGGTTTGTGTTGGGATTCTCCCATATTGCATGGGCCCTTAGCCAAATAACCAAGGGAGGTGGTAATTCAAAATTTGTGTGGGGTCGGTCCCAAAAACAAGTGTTCGACGATTTGAAGAAATACTTATCCTCAGCCCCAGTACTTTCACTACCAGACCTGCAACAACCCTTTGAGATTGAGACAAAAGCTTCAGACTATGCGATGGGCTCCATTCTCACTCAGCACGGCCACCCAGTGGCCTATCAAAGTGAGACACTACCATATGTTGTTCATAAGTACCCTACTTGAGACAAAGAAATGTACTCCATTGTGTAAGCCTGCCGCCAGTGGAACCATTACATTCTTGGGAAGGAGACAGTTATTCACACTGATCATAAACCACTGCAATTCATGCAAACACAAGGAAAATTGCAGAATGATCTCCATCAAAAGTGGTCTACATACTTGCAGCAATTCCACCTCAACGTCAAGTATAAAACAGGAAGCACCAATCGCGTCTTTGATTGCCTCAGTAGACCACCAGTCACTGCACTGACCACTTTGCTATACTCCTGTGGCCATAAGACCTATGGATGGCCCCAACTCTATGAGATAGACCTGGACTTCACCACCACCTACCAATTGTTGGGTGAAAACGTAGTTGTCAATAATTTCCATCTTCAGGATGGGTTGTTGTGTCGTCTGGGCCATATCTATGTTCCATCAAGTGAGCGAGCGAAGCTTATCTAGGAAGCCCACTACAGTTGGGTGGCCGGACACTTCGGCGTCGAAAAGATAGTGGCGATTCTACAGAAACATTTCTACTAGCCTAAACTTTGACAGGAGCTCGACAAGTATATCAGGTCCTACACTGCCTGTGTTATTGCCAAACCAACCACTAAGAAGTAGGGCATGTACACCCCTCTTCCTACTCCTAACAGGTCATGGGCATCCATCTCAATGGACTACATCTCGGGCCTCCCATCCACCAAGTGGGG
Source organism: Picea engelmannii (assembly GCA_009831015.1). Classification (NCBI taxonomy): domain Eukaryota; kingdom Viridiplantae; phylum Streptophyta; class Pinopsida; order Pinales; family Pinaceae; genus Picea; species Picea engelmannii. The sequence continues at coordinate 35,596 of ML784126.1, read as the reverse complement.
AAATGATTTTGTTTTTGTGGTTTTTGATCGCTTTTCTAAGATGGAGATGTTGGTTGCCTGCAAGAAGAACATCACAATAGAGGCCACTGCCAAGCTCTTCTTTGACCGAGTCTGGGTACATTTTGGAATCCCATAAACCATTCTCTCATATCGGGACAGTCGATTTCTCAGCACATTCTGGTCGAGCCTTTGGTCTCTACTGGACACCAAGCTCACCAAATCCATGACCTTCCAACCCCAGACAGATGGCCAAACCGAAGTCATAAATCGAATGATTGTGCATATCCTTCGCATGTATAATTCAAAGAACCCTCGCACATGGGATGAGAGCCTTCCCTATGTCCAACATAGCTACAATTGAGCCCTACATAGATCAACCGACCACAACCCCTTTCAAGTGGGGTTGGGATTCCAACCATTGGGTCCCATAGATGTTGCACTTCCCCTTCTGGTCACCTCAACCGACTCATCTCTTGCTCCAACTGAAGCTGACAAATCCACCCGATTCATTGAGCAGGTCCAACACATCTGCCAATAGGTTCAGGATATCCCACAGAAGTCTAATGACAAGTACAAGTAGTGCCATGATCAACATCGGGTGCCACATAAGTTTTAGGTGGGCGACAAAGTTTGGTTGCACTTACAGAAAGAATGCCTTATAGGACCCCATCGAAATATTTTCCCACTCCGTTATGGGTCATACACCATCACCAAGGCCAAGGTGAATAATTCTTTTGAGCCTAACATTCCTCCTTTTCTTTCCCTGCACCCAATGTTCAATGCAAATCTCCTTCGCCCTTATTTCCCACCATTATTGGACACCTCAAACGTAGCAGAGCAGCTGACACCAATAGAGCTCAGCCTCGACTACATACAACATGCATCCAACGATCATATTTTGGAAACACGGATCAAGGGCACTCGATAGCAAAGGATCCAGCTTTATCGATTCGTCAAAGCAAGGTAGCTCCTGCACCAAGGCAAGTGGCTCATCTAGGGCCAAATTCAGCAGAAATTTCCTCATCTAATGGGGGAACTCAAAGAAATGGAGACCATTGCTTCCTAAGGAGGGAGAATTGATCCAGGTGGATATCGGTGGCCACCCATCTTTTCCAACTAGCTCAAAACAATTTTCTAACAATTTTGGCAATTTACTATTTTTAGCAGTTTTAACTTCCAGGGCCATTTTGAGGGCCTAAATGAATTTTTTTGGGGATCAAGCTTGAAAACTATAGTTGCAAGTAATATTGATACCCCAAAATGAATCTCCTTGACGATACCTTTCCAACGGGCTATCATACGCCTAAAACGAATATTGTATGCAAAAGTTACGACCCTGGGAAGTTGATGTACTAACTTACCCAGACAGGGCCCACATGACTTTTAGCGCTTCATCTCCTAGGGTTAGGTTTTTGGATGTCTAGGGTTTTTGGCATTCCTGTTTATTGTAAAAAGGCCTTCAAAGCCTAATTTTAATGATATTCTTGTGAATGAGCACAACCATCACATCTCTTCTCAGAGATAAGCCACCACCATTCCAGCAAGCTTGTTTCCGCTGGATTTTACAGCTTCAGTTTATTTCCTTATTGAATATAAAACCAATTTTATTGTATCTCTATTATTTTTTGTTAAGCACTTGTTAATAATCTATAGTCATTTCGTTCTGCTCATAAAATTTGGATCAAAGGGAGAGGGGGGAAGAGGGACGTAAGGAGATATGGAAAAGGTGGGAAGAGGGAGATGGAGATGGAGAGAGTGAGCAAGGGATAGTGAGAGACAGGTCAAAGAGAAAGACAAGAATATAGATGGAGGGGGGTAGAGGAGGGGGGGAGGGAGAGAGGGAGTTACTTTGTATTAATAAGAATGCTCATGCATTCATGTTCCTAATAACGCGTGCACATTTTAGGAATGTTCACACAATTTAACAACATGTGCATGTTCCTAAATAGCGTGTGCTTTATTTCAATTTCATTTTTTTCGGATGGGAGTGACAAATCTAGCGTACATGATTGATGAGTTGGTTTCCTTGGAAATATGTTTGGGATGAAAAACCTATTGGTTCGGTATGAAAATACATAAAAACCTCCATTTTTATGAATACTTCTCCATATCTCTATTTTTGACTTGATTTTTCTATAGGCTACACAATTCAATTATTTATGAAAATGAATACATAGATAAATTCGAGTGTGTAGATTCTAAATATATTATTATTATTATTTAAATTAATCATTTTTACTACTTTTAATCTATTTTTGTCTTGACATATATCAAAATCCTACAATACATACCTCTCTTATTTTTTCTATTACTTTTTGTCAGCTTAACCATTTGTAAAATGAGTTATATGTCGCACTAGAGGAGACAGATATCTATGATCTGAAAATAGTAAAAAAATTATTTTGATCATGTTAACAACCTCTTAGCCCTACAGGAATAAAAGGAGTTGTAATTTAAATGATATATTGAATTTCATAATTTTAAAAAAATATAAAATTAATATTATAAATTTCAAAAAAAATACACCACACTAGAAAAACGGGTTATCTACAATTATACAAGTTTTTTGAGTGAAAAATAACATACCACTTTTAGAAAAAAACAAATTTCACAAATTTATTCACAATTTCTATGAACAAAAGTTGTATATTCGTAAAGTTAATTAAATTTTCTATGTTTCATTTTCTGAGACAATATTCAAATTAATTGTAAAATTACCTTGAATAGTCCATCCAAGTTAACATAATGTTGTTTTTCAATGTTTAGATTGCCACTAACTTGTCATGAGAGACCATCATTAGCTTGCACATACCCATTAATGTTTATCATTGAATCCTATCGATTAATTAGTTCATGACTAGCCAACTGAGTCTTAGATTTCAATGGGGGTAGACACTTATGAGGCTATAAGTTCCACCACTAAATGTATAATTCAAGCAATCTAAAAAGTATCCAAGAGAATCGTGTCTCTTATAATCATGAACTAATCAATGTATGTTTTGATGGAGATTGCAAGGATTTATTGAATGCACTATGATTTCATACATTCAAACAAACAAAAGAAAAGATAGGCTTTCAATCAAGAATTAAAGATGCAACATATTCTTAAATAATATAAAGAAACTATTAAAAATGAAAAAGGGAAAATCTAAATAATATAAAGAAACTATTAAAAATGAAAAAGGGAAAGTCCTATTAGAATAAAATAATAGAACTAAACTCGTATCAAGCAAACTAAATTAAAACCAGAAAATGGAAATAATTGAAAGTGAATACTACAAACTTAAAGATGATTTTCGTAGAGACAAACAAATAAAGCAATGTTTCAATATTTGGTCATTGAAAAAGAGGAGATCTGGATCTCTCCTTCTAAATTTTGTATGCTATATGTGCCAAGCCCAGTTTTTTCAACTACATAAAATTGATTGAGCCATAACTATTGAAATTTCTCTTTGTTCTCTTCTTTCTCTATGCAGTGCAAGCCTCTCTCTACAACTCTCCTTAACCCTTCATATATGACTCACTCTTATCCTTATTTTCTTCTCTCACTATCTTCGTATCTTCGTGAACAACAATAACAACAAAATCCCCTATTCTACCCGACCCATTAGATATTTATACATGGATTCTAAGGCTCAAAACCCTCATTTCTTAATCCCAAAACCCAATTACAACTCATTCTACCTCATTACAACTCATTTTGACTCTTTATTCAGGCATTTTTTTTCTGCTTTTGCATTTGTATGCTGATTTCACCTTCTCGACTATTGTTCTTCCTACTTTTGCGCGTCTTTCTTCTTTTTCATGCCGAACTAGTGTCCTTCCTTTTCACCCTCTTTATCCCCCTTCTTTATCATCTTTCTTTATTCTCCTTCATTATCCTTCATCGTCTCGCTGCTAAGTATACTTTCACTTTGCACTTCAATCCTGGATGCACCCTTGTTGCGCATTCTGCTCCTACCTTTTCTTCTATCTTTTGTTGTTGCGCACCTCCTCCATACTTGGGATTTTCCTCAAAACTGTATCCAAAATTGTCTGTCCAATAGGGTCTTCATGAATTTTTATGAGTCAAGAGAAATCCCCAAAGGACCTTGTGAAGTCTCTTCAATGAACTCTCTTTGAAGACCATAGAAGGCCATGATAAAGTCCCTATTTAATTTGTTTAAAAAGGGCCAAGATAAATACGTCATCAGATTTGGAAGTAGGATTTCCAATCAATCGTTGATTAAAGTATTGTTGTTGGAATACTTAAGTGATAGTTGGAGCCCACTCCAAACTGACCTCATCCATCGCATCCAACTCGGTCAATGACCATGACCTGCCTCTACTTGATGAATCTTCCAGCCAGAAAATTGAAATGGCCACGAACCTAGCAGAAAATAGTTGCAAGTGAAGAGTGGAAACGTATTGATATAAGGAAAATGTTGAGATTCTTGGTGTTCAAAGGAATCCAAAGGAAGAGGAGGAAATTGGCATTCACATTGTGGGATTATGGTGGCATAAAATTGAGATGCCTTTGTCGTTGAAGGGTATGGTTGGCGGTAGCTCCAATAAAGGCCCAAGTGAAGTCGAGCAGCTGAAGGATGCAAAAATTCCATAAGAGAAGATCGATCTTATAAGGAAATTGGTTAAG
>ML784126.1:0-30913 GCA_009831015.1 Picea engelmannii | reverse complement strand
AAGAATAAATCAATGGACTGCTCAGTTGATTTTGGCTTCCATAGAGAGAATCAATAGAGTAAATAAAGTCAACACAACTTAAAGTTGGACGGACTTCATTGTTGAGGCAAGAAACAAGCCAAGGAAATGAATCGACTAATTGTTGCAAAGAAATCGATTTTGAGTTTCCGTCTTATTGTAGAGTAGAACATGACTTGGATAGAGTTGACATTGACCAGTAGAGACCAAATTGATTGGCCATCAAGATGAAGTTGATGCATAAAATAGAAGAGGATTGCATTTATTGAGGTCAATTTTCCAGATGTAGGAATTAATCTAGTGTAAGAGGAGGCCAATCCAATTGAATGATTTCGACTCGTTGTGAGGTAAACATAGCAAAGGATAGCTCGATCTATTTGGGAGAAAATAAGACAAAAAGTCTTGAAGAAACGTGGCTTCCTAAGTGAAGGATTCACCCTACCCAAGTAACAAAATCGATTCTACTAAATGAATTGATGAGCCAAGATAGGAGATCAATTATACCAAGAGGGAGATGATTTCGAATAAAGGAAATTGACTTGGCCTCTATTCAATGTCAAGTAAGATTTTTTGTGAAATTTGGAGATGAAAATTAGCTTGCATGTGGAAGACATCGATGCATTTTGAATGAAGAGATAGGATTTTTCCTAACGAAAATATTTGATCTGTAGTAGTTCCCATAATAGATTATTCAGGGGAAGAAAAAATGCAGAGACTTATGATAATTCCCATTAATCTCTTTCGTTGCGACTTGGATGTCTATAAGAACGAGTATTGAACTAGAGAAACAATCCAAAGTTTGAAGACTTTTAGAGTTTTGAGATTTGCATTCTTGAGCAAAATATTTTGAAAACAAAGACACATTGGAGAGGCCTCCTTCACTCTCATTGTAATTGCATGATTCTCGTGCCAATGGAAACGACAAAGGTAGAAGACCTACTTAAGCTACTTCTTAATCTCATGACTTGGATGCTTTTTGTTGCTGCTGGATCAACCTCTAAACCAATTCCTGCTTGAATGGGACAAATTTTTGCATGATCCGATGAAAACAAAAAGGAAATTGTATCTATGTGTTGTGTGAAGTTTCTATCCCAACACACTCTTCCTTTCCAAATAACAAGTGCTAAATTTCTTGTGGCTTTTCCTTTTGGTTGTTGAGAAAATAGGTTTATTACCACTTGTTATTTATTAAATATTTAAAATTCAAAATATTTTGACATAATTTTCATTGGTTCTATTAAAGAAGCATAAATCATAATCTTGAGAGAAGTCATCTAGATTTCCACGGAAATGGTAAATCAATATATCCAAATCATAAATGTAATTATCCCTAAGAAGAGGGTTTATTGCAGGTTTTGAATGTTCTTCATTACCATACTTAGAGAAAGGCATTATTTACAAAGCAAATTGTGATCTTAGATATAAATCTTTTGCAACATATACACTATGCATTCTCTATAAAGTGTTCATATTTCCATTTTAGTGTTTTCTATTGCTTTTCATTGAAGCAACATGGGCTACAATATCTATTATTTATTTCATAATATTTTTCCTTTCATATCTTTAGTAATATTTCTCTGTTCGCAAAACTCCTGACTAGCATCTACTCAAGGTTTGGTAGAACTTCTAGAGTTCCATTACAAGATTGGATTGCACATTAGACTTTTCATTGTTTTTATTGTTCATGTTAAGTAACTTTGATTAATGGAAATATCATGTAATTATCATGGTCATTGAAGTAGGTTTGAGATGACACTAAAGAGTAGGTTGTATTTTATTTTGTCAGAAAAATGGAAAGTCTTGCAAAGAGCAGGTTGTGTTTTATTTCTTCAAAAAAATGGAAAGGCTTGTGATTGTGAATCGATAAAGTTCATGGAGGTAGCTTCTAGATGTGGGCACACATGATATTATTATTTATCTCTAAAAACAGGGGAAAAGGTGGCATAGATGTATACATAAAAAAAAAACAAGTACATAGTCTTCTACTCTAATAGATATATTAAAAAACATATCGTCCTAAACCTAATTATTTGACATGGATGATCACTCAAACATAGCCTTTGAAAATGGAGCCACAATCCACAAGTAGAGTGATTGTCACCTTATTGTGATGACAAGGTGAAGTATTCACTAATTGTCACCTTATTGAGATCACAAGGTGAAGCATTCTGCACTTCAGTGAAATTTATATATATTAGGATGTTTAAGTTGAAGCATTCTAAAATTTATAGAGAAACATGTTACTTCTTTCTTTAACATTTATTGGGATGTGACTATTAATATAAAATATTTTTTAGTTTTTACAAATTTATTAGAAGGGTTTTTTGGAGGAACAACATACTCAATAACAATAACATTTTAAGATGATAGAATTTTTTATCATATTTAGGCCAAAAGACGTACACCTATTGACAATGGGCACAATTAATGATCTTTTAACATTATTTAACCTTAAACCCTAATCTGATGGCTATGCATTGAAGATGCTGGCATATTCTTAGTCGTCCTACAAAATCAATGGGTCAGATTTATTTTTCATAACTTTCTTGCATTTATCAAGGCATTCGTTAACATGTTTACTTTTTAACATTTACCTAATCACATTAAAAAATTACTGTAAGGATATGTAATTCCCACGTTTAAATGATTAAGTAGGATTAAACCTAATAACTTTCTTGCATTTATCAAGGCATCCGTTAACATGTTTACTTTTTAACATTTACATAATCACATTAAAAAATTACTGTAAGGATATGTAATTGCCACGTTTAAATGATTAAGTAGGATTAAACCTAATGCAACCAAACGTTTCATATTACCACAGACGGATTACCATGCAGATTACCATAAATCTCAGACGATACCTTTCGGCATTTTCAGCCGCGAGTTAGCGGCTGTGGTAGTTATATATATTTGTAATATTAATAAAACCAATATAAATCAATTTTGAACTTGGATTTATTAGAAAAAAATTAAATTAAATTAAAAAATTGAAATATCCAATTGGGTTTTGATTTCATTTATGGACAATAACTAGTTTTCTATTGCTACTCATCTTTAATAGACTAATGAATTATTTGAATTGATGATTTTGACTTTTTATGATTAGGATATTTTAATTGTGGTTGAAAGGTTTATGAAGAAATGGTTGTATTTTGAATAAGGAGAAACCAAAAACTTTATACTATCATAGAATCCCCCAAAAATTAAGCAAGGACCGTAGAACATCAATAAAATTAGGGTTGCCAGAAATTGTTAGTGGACAAGCAAATCAAACTGTAAATATTGAAGGTAAAGAAATAGAACAAAGATCCCTAGTGAGGATTTATAACTAATTTAGTAATATTAAAATGGATAGATGTGAGATACATCTACATATACTAATTATGTCTACGGTGTTCATTAAGAGGTTGGAGTTTTTAAGGGGTGGTTCTTGTCCCATCTGTTATTTGTCAATGTGTTCTTCCTCTTGCATTTCTCTCTTGAAAAGTCATGATCACATATCTGTGATCTGTGATTGTTGCAGGTGGGCATGCAACCTAACGATTCATATTTAGAGTTAGAATATCATTACAAATATTTTACCAAAAATAAAATGAAGATAGACCTTTTGAAGTATTGAGTTTCCATCCAAAAACAAAATCCCACTATCTTTAAACAATTTAGTATGCTATTTACATTACATATTAATGTCGTCTATCGCCTGAACAACAACGGAGTAAGCTATTTACATTGCAGATTAATGTCTACCACCGGATTCCACTGCCTTGAAAATAGATAAGTCGGCGGGCTATATATTTGGATTATGTGCATTGGAACCGGAGGTTTCCGATTATTGTAACTTTAAAAGTTACAGTTGAAACAGTTGCAAAGAATTAAATTTTAGGTTATTATAATAATTGAGCATCAATGCCAAGGCCCGAAACCAGAGCATCCTGGGGAATGGTGTCTGCGTTTCGAAAATTCATAGTCCATTTTGATGATTTGAATCAAGAGACAATGCTGCCAAAACGAAATTACGCAGAAGCGAGGAGAGAGATGCGTAATTTTGCACACAACTTGAACATTTAGCAAGAACATAGAAATTCAACGGGCGTTGTAATCCATGACATTATTATAAGTGACACAATTCTCAACCCTCGTGACGCAATTTGCGGATCTACGAAGAGAACATGGGACAGGAATCACCTAAATTTGCGTGCGTCATCTTCATGCCGTTACCTTCATTGTGGGTATGCAAATCTCTAGTGTCATATTGTGACACACATCAGCTAAATGTGCATCACCTCCTGGCATAGAAGTATCAAAATATTTATAATGTTTATTTCACATCCTACAATATCTGTATGAAAGGTTGGAATTTCAAAATTGACAAGCCCTTCAAATTTTCGTGTAGTATAATGGCTGTTCTACCCATTAAAAAGAATTATTAACCGCCAAAAATAATTGGACAATCAAATTCCATCCATGAAACATTCCACCATTTCTATGGCAAACCTTATCTTATACAGCTCAAAAGGACAGTCTTACAAAATACGACACAATATTAAAAGAAATAGGTGTTAACAATTAATATATGAATCAATGGTGAAGGTAAATGGCCTATTAAATATATGAATCAATGGTGAAGGTAAATGGCCTATTAGAACGTTCACGTTGCAAACCCGTCAATAGAAAACTCAATGTTAGGTGGTAGCAAAGTCCCCTCCTTCTTAGCTTTATACATTTTTACTTTTTTCTTAGCACTTTTTTCAATCAATTTCTTTTTAAAATTGATAAAAAAATTTAAGTTTTAATTATAGTAGTTATTTTAATAGTTGAGATTGTATATTTTAAATGTTTTGGAGTGTTTGAGAAGATCTTTTATACGTATAGTATCATTGTTCATCATTATATTTATTTCTTCTTGAATCTTTTTTTAACCTGGTTAGGATTGTGTATCTTGATTAATTGGTTGGCATGGAAATTAATGCACAAGTTTTACTAATTCATAATATTATATAATGTAATTTATATTATACAATATAAGTAAGAGTAAAATTAAAATATACTATTTAAGAATTAGAGAAATTAGGTTATTGGATGTAAATCTATTTAAAGGCAAAATATCATTTCATCTCAAATACTTCCTTTCAAGCAAGATTTTTTATTTTCCCATGTTATAAATCACGTAATAATGCATTTCAACAAATTTAACAAAACTTTTTATGAACACTTTTTATTTTCCGATCTCATTCATAGATCATGTAATAAGGTATTTCAACAAATTTAACAAAACTCTTTATGATCATATAATAATACTTCAACAAATTCATTACAAGAAAAAATATATAAACATAATTAATATGCAATTGAAGCACATTATTCACCCAAATGCACACACGTCACCTATCTAACAAATTAATGGAATTCACAACATTTTGAATTAAACACATGCAACTCCATCCATACCCTAAAGTAAAGATAATAATTCATGCCCAATTCTTTATGGCATATATAATTAATCAAGTTACTAATAAAAACATAATGTAAATAATTAGCAGTCAATTAGAGTGAAAGGTGATTGTTTTTTAAGTGTGTCCACTACTTGGATACAAATGAGCATTTTTCCACCCAACAACTGGCAATTTATTGCAAATTCCACCACCAAGATGGGCGCTATGACACCATAAAGTTTGAATTCTAATAGTTGGATCTAAACTCCCTCATACATTCCATCCAATAGTGCTTGAACAAAGAAATTCCAATCATCTACCTTTAGCTTTCACACTAGATACACTACGCTAGGAATAATCATCCATCTTCAATTAACCATGCTCTTGACCCTTAGCTCTACACAACACTAAGAAAGGAATCTCTTTCTTTTCAATGTACTCCCTTACGAAATATGTTCTCTTCAAGTGCTCTAATGTATTCAAGGGAATCTCTTATTCTAGTTCTAGTAGATTTCCTTTAGGGATAGACTTAGATTGGCTATGGTTATCTATGACAAGCATAAGGATTGTAGGACACTAAGTTTTCCCATATTATTCAATCATTTACAAACCATTCACATCGTGTTCCAAGTAGTAACTATTCTTGGTACTTACTCATGCACTTATCAGCAAACTAAACTCTCTCATGGACTCATAGACCCCTTTATTATCATTTCCAAACATTTATGGAAGAAAAAATGAAATCAGCTTGAAATATCATTTTCATTAAATTTGGTCTTATCACCTAGAATATAGACTAACACAGTGTCAGTATCAGATCCAAAAGAGTGAATATCATGTTTTCAAAGTGTGAATACAAATTTCCAAAAGCACTAATATCAAACCTAAAAGTGTGAAAATTGGATTTCCAAAGAGTTCCAAAGTGTGAATTGTAATTCTTAAAATGTTAACATTGATCCCAAAATAACATATAATGCTGACCTAACTCAAGTAGATTTGAACCAGGCACAACATTTGCAGGAATCAATTAATATGACTCCTTGTAAGTACAACATTTTATTTATGTATCTACATGTTTATCATTGTGACATCAAGATTAAAGATAAGAAAATTAGAAATAATAGTTTTTCATTGAATTGAAGTGTTATACACTTTCATAAATATTTAAAAGAGCATAAAATAAGCTTACATACATACAAAATAAAGATTATGTAAGTCTATCACATTATCTACAAAGACTGTAACTCTATATTATCATAGAAATGTTCACAAACCCTGCATCCTAGGTTAAGTGAGAACATCATAGTTCAACTTCAATAGTTTTAATGAAGCTATAGTTAAATAATATCAACCATTGATACAAATCATTAAAAATGATAAGTTTCAGTTCTTTTATCAAATAAAGTCTCATTCATCAACATCACTCTCAATATCTACATTATATTCCATGTCCTTGTATTCTTGGTATGCCTTAAGCAATGAAAATCTCTTCCCTTTTAGTTTTGTTTTCTCTCCGTCACAGGATTGATGACAATCCCTATCTGATGCGATTTACATCGATGACCATCACACCTAGTAACAGGTTCACATTGGAAAGAAGTCTCAATTAGACGTCTTTCTGTTTGAAATACAGAACCCTATGAAATCTACCTAGCTACCATTAATAAAATATTTCATAAAATATATATAAATTTAGTAAATGCATGAATGAAAATGATTACATTTTAAATTTAACTTTGTTCTTAATTAAAATTATATGAGAAGTTAAAAATTTTAACATAAAACTCTATATCCCATATATTAGTGTAAATATCTTAAAAAGTGATTTGTTGGAAATAAAGATAAAATGCATAAATAACTAAACAATAATACAAAGAAAACCTGTAATATTAAATATGATTATACTTTTATATTAAAAAAAAAAAAAACATAATAATAAATAAATAATGTAAGATCCAAATTCCATGAAAGTAAAAATAAAAATAAAAACCTATCATAAGATAATTTTATATTAATCTACCATATAAAGAAAAACATAATAATAAATAACAAATGTAAGATCCAAAGCATCTCCACTAACTCTAAGATGAAACCAATACTTTATAATTTTATATTGATCTACCATATGAAAAAATACATAATAATAAATAACAAATGTAAGATGCAAAGCAACTAACTTTAAGTTAAAACCAATACTTAAAAAGGTTGCCCAAAATGGCTTCTATATCGATATCGAGAAAGAAATTTCGTAAAATACAAAAACCAAATCCACTTCCTTTTCTCCATAATTGCATTTATAACTTCATAAAATACTTGTTTCTTAATTCTTTAGACTAAAACCAAATCAAGTTCTTGTTAACACTATTTGACTGAGATAAAATCCAAATGTATTCCCTTTTATTTTGTCTTCATATTACTATACCTTAGTAAATACATTGAATGTTGTTGCAAATCCCACAATTTATTGTAAAATAATTTTTTGGTTACATTTAATTAATCATGAATATCTAAGGCTTAAGTTTTGAATGAAATTAAATTAGCTATTTCTACATTGAGATAATTTACTTGATTTTCTAAAAAACAATTTTCTTTTTTCATTCACAATGATTTTTCTTTTTCTTTTTATTAAAATAAAAATTTTCCAAACTAACAACTAGCTCACCTTGCCATCCCATCAGCATGCCCATAGTAAAGTGTCCACTAGTTATGATTAGGACTGTGAGTATATGATCAGTAGTTATGTCAATTAAGTCAAAAGATCCTTTCTTGGAAGTTTCTTTCTTTTTGGTATCAAAATTTTGTTTTCTTTCTTCTTCTATTTTTGTTAATTCTTCCCCTTTTCTTTCCTCTTCAGTTGTAGCTTCCTCTTTTCTTATTTTCTTAGCTTTATCTTCTTCTTTTTGTTTTATTTATTCACCCAAATTCTTTTTTTTTTCACTCAGTGTCTTTCAAATTGTAACTTAGGCACATATTCTTCCTTTTTTATTTTTTCTTCATTTACTACTTGAGCTTTAGTTTCCTATTATAACTTTTGTTTGGCCTATTCTAGTGCTTCATTTGCTTCCTTTTCGTAATTTGTTGTTTTAGTATCAACATTGATTTTTCTCTATTTCTCTTCCTCTTGCTTCTTTTGAGATGCTTCTCCCTTCTTTTCTTCAATTCTTGAACTCTATCCAAAGGTTCTTCATAGGAGACTGACATCCTTTTCATTTTCTCTTCCTCCTACTTATCATGGCCATAAGTCTATAGGTACTTACGTAGATTACCATGTTTTGATACTATTTTCTTTGGGTAAGTCCTCTTGAATCTTTCTTATCCAAAAAGGAATTCAACGATAGATTTAGCTTCAATATAAGCATAAGTACAATTTCCCAACCCATACATCCCAAATTATAATTGATAAGAAGGGCATAAATTGTTTTGATATTTATCCAAAGAGGCATTAACCCCGGGTAGAATATTCTGGAAAGAAATTTCCCTAATGACCAACCTGTCAATTACAAACCTTGGTAGAAGGTGTGGGAAATAGGTAGATCCATATATATTTTAATATAAGTGTGGTCTAGAACCAATGTACTAGTGTCCCATTAATCCCACAACTTTCATTCCCTCCTCGGACAATTTAGGGCTTGTCTTGCAAAAAATCAATGAAACAATGGGGGCAATGAAATGATCAAAAACTCTAGAAAATTTCCATTTATACTTGTATTCTCATAATTCTCGGTAGTATACATGAATATGAATCTTAGTTGGAGTTAAATTCAATCTAAGGCATGGAAGAGGTTTAGATGCACAAACAATATCTACAAAGTATGAAGCAATGTAAAATCCTTGGGGGTTTTTATTAAGAAGACTCCTTGAATTTAGTTACGAACTCAAACATATTGAATAACAACATATATACCCAATTGAAAAGGGATCCACTTTTAACAATTTCATGCATTAAGGGTACCTATGATTCTTTAAAGTGTGAAGCATCTTTGTCTCCAAAAAGCCTACATATCATAGTAATGGCATATCTAAAAGGATATCGAAGGACGTGAGTTGGATAGAACCCGTTTTCCCAAGTTCTAAAATTTAAAAGAGCCATACATATCTTAAAGTGTATAAACTTTGGACATTCCTACTAAGCCTTAAAATTTCAACCATAAAATGTTTGGCAATATTTTTTAAAAATATTCAAATTTCTAAGGATTTTTTATAGTTTCTATAAACTTTTATCAATTTTTAGAGTAAAATACTTTCACCCTATAGAAAATGATCAAAGGATTTTAGAAAAAAAAAATAGTGAATCCTTTTTTAGAAAAAAAAACATGCAAAAATATCCCATGTGGAAAATTTAGCCTCTAAAATTTTCCCCAGTTCAGATCTACATGATTCACAATCCATTTGATCATATTCACAGAAGGTAGGATAGTTGGCCTTGCTGCTACATTGTGCAAATGTGAACTTCTAATATTTTCATAGGCATATAAGTCAGATGGATCTTCCTCATCCCCTAGTAGCCCATATGGTATAAGGTAGGCTCCATTTTGAAACAGGAAGTGCATTTCTCCCCACGATGGACTACCCTTTACCCCTATATAATTAGAGGTATCAGTGTAAATTATCTTGTTTGGGTCTCTGTAATCTTATATCATAATAGTGTGCTCTATCATGGATTCATTTTTCTTCATTTTCAAAGGTTTATTTTGGGGGAACATAAAATCTACACATGGCCATTCAAAGTAATCCAAAGCATAGGAAGTAAGGCTTCTCAATTTATTATCAACTACTAGAAATAATCATACAATAACACTTGTGTTTCTTAAATGTTTGTATATAATAGTTGCAATTCGAAGGAATTCATTATTCCTAATAAGCTAGCAAGTCATGAGGAATATTTAACTTGAAAGAGAATGTGTGTGATTTTGTGCAATATTTATAAGTTAGAATGAAGGTTTGTTCCTAAGGGGAGGAGGAGGGTAATATTTGAAAGCCTAATTTTTTCCTTAGAAATGGTAATCAAAAGCATAATTTTAGGATCCTTAAATACAATAGTCATCTAAATAAAAAAAATCACATTCCAATAATAGTATTTTAATCTTTTGAAAAAATTACATTACAATAATAGTAATTCAATATTTTCAATTCTTTAGAATCATTGCTAGAGATAGAGAGATTAGAATCTCATGACTTACCTTGCAAGCGTAGCTTGCACACTGGTGAGGATTCTAGATTTTCCAAACTCAAAAACCTTCATCTAGTGATAATAGACTGGAAAAGTATATAATAATGATGACCTTCTCCTCGGAAAGGAAAGACAATGCATTTCATGGATGGCTTCCAATTGATATAACAAGTGCCAAACTAGTGCAATGATTGCACATCGAAGTTTAGGTCCTTACGAATTGAATGTAGAAGATTTGGGAGGTCGTGGGAGAAATTCCATACTCAATGAAAATGAGCTAAACATGTGATGGTGACCATTATTTTTCTTTTCATTCATTTGATCTAAATGCAAAGTATGGAAGCCTCTCGGAAGCCTTTTTTTTAAAGAAAACTTAGAGTGTTATTAGTCGAGAGGAAGTCAAAGACTATCAAGCTGAATTGAAAGTTTAATATTCAAAACTCTAGGATGGATTTTGGTGCATAATGGAAGCTCGAAGTCCATAAAGGCCACAAATTATTTTGGACTGTGTTGTTCCTGATATTTACTCTAGGCTCACTAAATAATGTCAATTATCCAAAATTTAAAAGTTTTATTTTTTTTATAATGCTTTTCTACCTTCAGTTTTAAGATGAAACTTTAAATAACTTAATAAATAGAAAACACAGAGGCAATATCTCTTTCTTTGAGTTTTTATAAAAATTGAAGAGATTAAAAGTAGAAGTGATTTAACAAAATTGTCAAACAAAGTAAGGTGTCCAATGCTGATAAATATTACTTTATCCGCAATAGAAGAATCATGAAGAATGAGTCTTAAAAGATGAGTTGAAATGAGGAGACCCACACATATACAGGTCTTGTTTTACTCACAGTAATAACAGAGGAAAATATGTAGTTGAACAAACTTTCAATTATATTGACCACAGTAGATGTATTACTAAATTGTAGTATTTCAATATTTAATAACCATAGAGTGAAGAAAATAAGGTTATGACGAAAATGAAATACAAAGAAAGCACATAACTCAAGGAAATGAGATGTAGAATCTTTGTCTTTTCTCTTAAATTGGTATTAAGAAGTTTATATTTTACATTTGGCTAGAAGAAGCCTTGATTACATATCTAATCTTCTTATTTACACAAAGTTGTCTTAACCAAAAGTGGTTAGACTTTCCATGTTCCTAGTTCTCAAAATAGAATAAAATATAAACTAGATATATATTACAAATATTTTGAACATCTTATGGGATCTCCTTTGCTTGTTGGCTATTTATCCTTCCTTTATTTTTCTTGTGGGTGTAACTAGATTTTTTTAATCCTTGTATTGTGCACGTATATCTAATAATGCAATAACAAACTTGGGGGATTCAATATTCGTATTTAATTCAAAAGAAGAAACCTTTTCATGTACCACTGATAGATTTCTTTGAAATTTTACTACTACTTGTTGAGTGATATGATTTTGTAGACTTTGTTTCACCAGAAAATCATTTAATATTTGCAAGTCAACATGATTGACTTGTAATATAACATTTTTCATGTTCTCTCTACATTTCTTTGGATTTTGTTTTCTCTTTCCAATCTCGACTTTACCAAGAAAAGTATGAATATTACCAATATCAATTTATGTCATCTTTGAATCTATAGCTAAAATGGAATTAAGATAAGAATTGTTTTCCTCTTTAGCTAACCTTTTACCTTGTTCAAGATTGTTTTCCAAGGATTTTAAGGCCATTTCTCCTTTTATCTACTCAATTTCTGAAAAAGGAACAAATCCTGGTATGTAGATATTTTTCCTCCACCCTATAAGTTCCTGAAATTTGGATTTATCCATAATAGATTCCTTCTCTTTGTCATCAATCCTCTGCAATGAAACATTGATTATTTGATAACATTCTTGGATAATATCCAAACTTTCATAGAATTTTTGTTGAATAGTCTGCAATCCCTCATTTGTTTCTAATGCTTGTTTCTTGAAGGAAGAAATCTCAATTATTGTGCTTTCAATTGTAACTATTTGAGCCTGCAATTGATTTATGAATATATCTCTCTATGACACCATGTCATTACTCACATGTTGATTCTAAAAACTTATCTTCAATCTCTCCTCTAATTGATTGATTTGTTGCTTGAAACCCTGTTTGACTTGATTTATTTTAGAATTGATATTTTCTATAGCAATGACTTATATATGTTTTATATCATTATGCAACTACTCAATCAAGATATTCTTCTAGTCAAGTTTTTTTCTCAATTGATCCACTAACCATAAGTTGGTTTTTGCAAATGCCCCTGGTGACTCTGCTACTTGCTTTGCAAATTGAAGGTCACTATGTCCCTGTCCATTTATACCATTCTTTGCTTCTTTGTAACTACTACCCCTTTCTGTTGAGATTGTCTTCATATGATAGCTTTCTTTTTCTTGTTGAAGAAGAAATCTGATGAAGGCATATCTTAAGGTTCAATAGGTATCAGGTCATCTGTATTTATAACCTATGAACAAAGTAAATATGAACTTGTTGTTAGGGGAGTTAAGGATGGTATGGGAATGGCAAGTGTAGTAGATTCCCCTTGGTCTATGATATATTTCACAGGAGTTTCAATATTTGACAATAATTGAGGAAAGTTATGCCCATGTTTCATGAAATCTTCGAACAATGCTAATATTCTTAATCAATTTTACCTAGAATGGATATTCCTGTAATTATTGAATCCTTGGGAAATATTTCTGGAGTCTTTTCCACTTCTTTAGTTTTGACCTTAGGATAGTCATGTTGCTTGGGATTTGATGACGATGGTTGTGAAGTTGGACTAAGACTTTGTTCTACCTGCAATATCTTAGGTAAACTGATCCTTTTGTTCTTTTGAAAGCTGAGAAAACCTTATTTTTGTTCTTCAGGAAGACTTTGAAATATGGATATCACTTCATCATATGATCTAATTCCTCTGAAAACTTATTCATAAGGT
Source organism: Picea engelmannii (assembly GCA_009831015.1). Taxonomy (NCBI): domain Eukaryota; kingdom Viridiplantae; phylum Streptophyta; class Pinopsida; order Pinales; family Pinaceae; genus Picea; species Picea engelmannii. The sequence continues at coordinate 17,345 of ML784126.1, read as the reverse complement.
GAACCTTCATGAAATTATTTCTTCATGTTAAATTGATCCTGATGATTTTCTACCATGTTATGTCGGTCATGCCTCTTATTGATGCTAATTTGATATCATCTAAGGCTGAGGCTTCAACCTTAGCATGTCCAAAATTTTATAATGTGAATATACCAACCTATATGGGAAAGGCCGGCTAAACCCTTGTCTGTGCAACTTTCAGTTCTTTAGTGTTCATGTTAAAACTTTCTAATAATCTAATTCTCTACAAACAAGTATGTCTGGTAGAAATATGGGCAGATCACGTGGAGAAGCAAAATAGCCAAAGACTCTAATATAAGAAAAACTTTCTTCAATGTACTAGTATGCAATAGAAACCAAATTCGCTATAATTTGTTCTGAAATTCTAGGAGGAGGTTGACCATAAATAACTTCATGGATTGGAATTACCACATTGTAAAAAGTCTCATAAAAACAAACCTTTGCATTTTCCTCCCATAATATGGAATGATAGAAGTGTATAGGTTTAGTGACATTCTGAGTCTAGCTCCAATTCATAAGAGGAAATGGGGTTTTGAAACATATTGCGTCCATAATATATGCAGACATATAGAAAGGAGCATTCTCTCCTTTGGATTTTTGGGCTATTTAATCCTCTATTTGTTTGGATAGGTTATCTGACAACATTTCCCCCCAATCAAAAGTATAACCCTTTGCTACTTCATAGATTATAGGAACCCAATCTATAGTAAAATGCATAGGGTTTTTCTTTCCAAACATTCTACATAGATTAATGGAAGTATACATAAAATGGTAATCATAGGAGGTTGTAGAATACATTCCAGGGCTATCAGTATTGAATTTATTTTCATTTCCCCACCAATATTTTACTATATCATGGATAGTTCTGTCGTAACTCACACATTCATCATTCTCCAACTTCATCATAATTTTTTCATTATAATTATATTTGGGGGTGACAGATAATTTATACATTACTTGAATGTCTTCGGGTAAAAATGAGCAAACAATGGTCTTTTGATAACTATAGATGGTTATGGTCGTAATATCAACGTGATTCAGGGCCCAGTGTATCATGCCTGCATATGGAAATAGTTTTGGTCGTGTTGTGACTTTGTGAAGTTCTGAATTAGCCACATGTCTTACATTGTTTATGGTTGACTCATCTTCTCCTCCACTTGATTCATCAAAGTCAAGAGAATTTTCCTACTCCATAATTTCATAAACCTTCTTCCATGATTTAATAACGTATGTCAGGCGAGCAGTAGTGTCTGAAAATTATTCTGAATTTGGATTTGGGTCTTCTGCAAATGGATCTTGCTTTATTTTTTCTTTACACAATGCCATAATTTCCAAATACCAGTCCTCCTTGTTATAACCCTAAATTTCACCATACATGCATACCTAGCATCAGGCCCTCTTATTTGTTATTTTTGCTAAGCCATCACTGAGAAGCTCTTCCTAAAAACCATATTTTTGAATATGTATGTGCCCTGCACCACTACTAACCGCGTACACATGCTTGTTGCACCACTACATATCCCGTACATATGCTAGATGTACCAGTACATCCCGTGTATACCCACAAATGTTGCAAAAATTAAAAATTTGCAAGGAATTCGTTGAGATTATAGGCTATTGGGTAGTTTCCCAACTGTCCCACCACCTATAACCCGTCACCCAAATGAATAACCATCCTTTTGTCATATAAAAGGAGGTGTTGGGGTCTCATTCAAAGGCGAAGAATAAAAATAGTGAAACTCTTCTTGTTTCACATCCCCTCCTTGCCCCAAGAATTTGCAACCACCTTGTGAGTTTTGTGCCAGAAATGCCCATTATTTCCTTTTTCCTCCATTATAATCCTATTCCATTCCCTAGAGAGAGAGTGAGAGGAGAAAGATATGAGGAAGAACAATTGGAGCTTGGTGAAGAGGAGCTCAGACCAGGTTCGAGGAGCAATCGTTGATCTCATTGTAAGTAAATTTTGTGATATCAATAAAAGGATTACTTTTTCTATCCCACAATATGATGTGTTCAATATTTATGTTTTATTATGACATCTAACCCACTAATTCATATATAAGACGCATTTATGTAGTTCCTTGTTTGTCTATTTGTGAATGCAAGTCAGCCTTGGGAGGAGACTTATAGTCGAGGAGAAATCGAATGCTAAAGGATCGACACAGGATGTGGAGTTTAAGGTAGACTTACCAGATCTTTTTACTTTGTATTTTATGCATGCATGTGGGGTATATTCGGGGTAGTTATAAAAAGTAGGATACTTTTAGATGGTTATATATGCCTACATGTTGAACCCTAGTGTAGTCCATAGGGGAGTTTTCCCGCTATAGAAGAACTGGCCACCGTACTAGGGAAACCTCTAGGGTTTTAAGGGATATTTTTTGGGTGTTTTAATTGGTTTTACTATTTTTTTTGAGTTTTTGTAAGTTGTTGAGTCTTTAAAAGATTCTGGTCACCTATTGGTGCCATACCAGTTCTCCCTGCCCTGTCAATCTGCCTATTTGTTTTCTTTTTTTGAGAATTTGTAGAGGTGTACGCGGCCTGTAGTGGGTCTGCACGCGTACATACACGCCCTACTCTATAGACAGTTCGCATACATACACAGGCTGCTTAAGTGTCAGTAGCGTGCCTGCGTCAAGAAATGTTTTCTTTAAGAAGATATAGTCATACTTCTCAAAGGTTTCTTGATTAAGTACAGTTTCTCTATCGTTACAGTCGTAGCCTGGGTTTGACGTTAGTTTGCTTATCTTTTTAAAAGATTTCTTGTGTTTTCTTTGAAATGGTTTTAGATGAGTCTGTGAGTCTTTGATCATCCTATTTGGTGTCTTCAATGATGCCCTATGATCCCCAGTCGTCCAGAGGTCATTTTTCATTCTTGTCTTGTTTTTCACTTTTTCCCCTTTCGCTTGCTTTAAAGAAAAAGAAAAAGAATTTATTTCAAGTTTCTTGTTTGAAGCATAAAAGAAAAAGAAAAATAAATTAACATAGTGTCGTGTTTTTTTCGCATCTTGAAAGCATTTCAAAAGAAAATAAGAAAGATAATCCTTATTTTCTAGTGTTCTTATAAGTTTCATTTTTACACAAGAGTCTTAAAAACATCAGTTTCACTACCACACCCCTTTTGAGTAAACCAAGCCTTAAAAAGAACGTTAATTAAAATTAATTAGACTTTATGTTTGTAGGGTCAATCAACTAGTCTAGGCTAGAGCCTTGAATTAGGTTAGAGGGGAAACTCTTCAAGTCTTATAAAACAAACATTGGAGTCAGTGCTAGGGAGTGTAAAAGGTCCAGTAAATGTGAAAGTTATCTAAGACCCCCCTCTAACACAGGGGATAAACATGAGGTCGCATGAGGAAAGGTAGCAAAGATAACCCCTCCAAAGCCATACCAAGCTTAGTGGGGAATGCATATTGAGGACTTGTCGTGGGATACTGTCAGTTGCATTTGCCTACGAAGCTTCGTGGATCTTGAATCTGTTCAAATTCCTCAGTTGTAATCTAGACCACTTGCTCTCAATACCCTCGGTAGGTTTTGGGCTTGTTACCCTGCTCATTGTGGTCCACTCGGTTGTCGACTGTACCCGCTCGATGACTGTTCGCAAGATGGAAACTTAGTTGCCTTTATTTTAGGGACTTACATAGGTGACTGCGGGGGTATACTGTGGTACCTAGGGTAGACGTTGGGCCACGCTTTACAGAGTATACCTGGAGGGTGCTTCCATGTTCGAGTTTCACTTGCACCAGTAAGTTTCTCTAGTGTTGGCTGGTGTAACTGTTTGTCCTACTAGTTAGTCGTTTGCTTGATTTTCCTTTAGGAAATTTTAGTGTGTGCTCTATTCTCCTTAGTTTTCCATAGTGAGTTAGTCATTCATTGTTTTAGGTCTCTGAACTAAGGTGGTATACTTCCCACTCTTTCGGTCGTGTGGAATTTTCGGTCTTCTTCTTAGAAACATGGAGCTTCCTTTTTATAGGAGTTGTTTTGATAACACTCGTTCGCCAGAGTCAGCATGTGAGAATTTTATGGAATTGAATGATCCTGCAAGGGGAGAACCTGAGCATAATATCTTCATGGATAAAGTTACTGACCATACCAACCAAGGAACCCCTTCACAAGGGGATTCTTGTTCTTTTCCTTTCTTCAGAAACGTTGGTGTCCATTTGATGGCCACTTTGTACATTCCTGGGTTGAATGTGGGACTACTGGTTTGGTTGGGTGCCTTTCCAAATGTCTTGAATGCTCTTGATGCTTCTCAGTTAAGCACGTGATGTCATGGGCACCATGTTGATTTTCTTTTGTCAGCAAATTCTTCTCCTCATCCTTCTCTTGTATCTAGTGAAAGTACAGTTACTAGTAACCGAAAGTCTAAACAAAATAGAAAGAGGAAGAATAGGAAGAAGAAATCACCAACCTCTGCAAGTCATGTTGGAGATAGGTCGACAACCTCTGCAAGTCATGTTGAAGAACAACACCTAGCCTTTGCAAGTCATGCTAGGGGAAAAAGTCCAGTCACTGCTAGTCATACTGGAAATAGGTCTGTAGCCTCTGCAAGTCATGTTATCGACCAATCACCTACCTTTGCAAGTCATGTTAGTGATATGTCAAAAAACTTTGCTAGTCATGTTGGGGACAAGAAACCAGCCACTGCTAGTCATGTTGGGGGCATTGATTCTATTGATAAACCTAGATGGATAGGACATAAGCCTAAGTTCCCTTGTAGTCTTTGTAAGGGAGATCAGCTTACTCATTTATGCCCTGGACTTCTAGAGGTACAAAGATTGTGGTCCCTGTCTGCAACCTCTTCTGATTCTAATTCTTCTGTGGTTTCCTCACAGTCTATTCAACCATTGGTTGAGAAAGTGGTCACGCCGATCCAGCCTTCGGCTGAACCCACTCGTCTTTTGGGGGGTGAGGTGATTTTAGACCATGTAGTCTCGCATCCTATTCAGCCATTTGTTGAGAAAGTGGTCACGCCGATGAAGTATTCAACTGATCCCACTCTTCTCTTAGAGAGTGTCGAGTCTACCAAAGTGGTCACATCGTTGTAATCTTTGACTCATCCCACTCTTCTCTTGGAGAGTGATGTGTCTACCGACTATGTTTTTAGCATTTCCAGTTCAATACTTTCAGAACAAGGGGGAATTACGCTCGCTTTGAGAACACCCCCTCCAAGCCCTAGGATGGTTTCCTTTGATTGGAATGACCTAGTTGAGCCTCGTCTTCCTTCTTCCGCACCCTTTCAAATAAGGGTTGAAGTTAATTCAACAAAAAATTATCGATGTATTGTGGATGAAGGAGCCTCTGCAAGTATTTTATCCTCCTCGATTTGGAAATTCTTGGGATCTCTCGAGCTTGTGTTTGCTTTGCATGAGATGTTGAATTTTGACAGATGTCCTAGTGAATATTTGGGGATTCTTCCTCAGTTTCTTATCTCATTAGGTGGGAATATTGTCCTTTTCGATGTTATAGTAGTGTAAGGCACATTAGATTTTAATATGCTTCTCGAGCATTATTATGTATATGTTATGAACACTGTGGTGTCTATGCTCTTCCAGGTGATGCATTTCCCTCACAATGGAAGCATTGTCACTATCGACCAACTGGAATCTAATAATCACCATCCTAATTCATCATTAGTTCAGGTTGCCCCTTTATATGTTCCTAGTGTTCGTGTAGAATCTACCCCACCATGGACTAATTAAGTGGCATCTTATCCTCGGTGTTCAATTGCTTATGAGCAGGAACCTGTGCAATCATGTTTGCCTTCTCAAGACTTGATCTCAATAATTGATCCATTGGTATATCCAATGGGGGCATGGGAGCCCTTGCTTCCCCCTCTTTGTCCAAGTGATCTTGAGTCTCCTTCTGAGTCTAATCTCATTGTTTGTAGATCCTCAAGCCTTCATAATTGTGATTCTTCATTGATAGACTATGCCAGTCCTGGCCAGATCCTTCATCATCATATGGAATATGAACAGTTTAATTCTCCCTTTGGGACTGTCGACCCTCGTTTGCATGATTTCTCAGATTTTGAATTTCCTTCAGATGAGGCTATCCTTGAATCCATGACTACGGTTTCTATATTGTGGGAGGACTTACACCATGGTTTGTGTTTTCTTCCCTTTTGGGAGACTTTCCAAGTTGACTATCGAAGAAAATCTTGGTCTGAGCCTAGTAGTGGGCTCTACCTGAACCAGTTTCATACATGAGTCGTAGCCCTCTGGAGTCTTCTTTAAGCCCTTTTCAGACTCTCTAAACATGAAAGGATTTTCGAGCGATCTTGTTGTCCTTCACGCTCGCCAAACTAAAACTTGAAGGCACGTTTATCTGGTGGTAGTTTACCCCTTTTTTGGTCTGGATGGTCAATTTTACGAACAAAGGTATACTCTAGGAAATTTGGTTAGCTAGAAGAGTATTATCAGGTATAATTTTAACCCTTTTTCAAGCCTGGGGAACTAAATTTACAAACAGGAAACCCCCACAGAGTCCATAGTTAATCTCTTTCAGACTCCCTAAAATTGAAAATATTGTCTAGTGATCTTGTTCCTTCACACTCGTAAAATGGTCTAGAAGAACATCCCCTACGGAGTCCATATTTAAGCTCTTTTCAGACTCCTTCAAATTGAAAAGATCGTTGAGTGACCTTGTTCTTTCACACTCGTTAATTGGTTCAGAAAAACATCTACTGTCATGAGTTTACCCCTTTTTCCAGATTGTACATTAAGGAGGAAAAAGGTACACCTCGAGAGATTCGTCTCACCGGGAGAGTTCTCCTAATTAAAGCTTATAATTTTTCGCGCTAAGGGGACTAAATATAGAAAAAGGTTGTGATTCCATAGTTAATCTCTTTTCAGACTCCTTAAAATTGAAAAGATTGTTGAGTGATCTTTTCTGTGTCACACTCGTTAAAATGGTTTTGAATAGACATATTTTTGGTGCTAGTTTATCCCTTTTTCGAACCGACTAGGATACCTTTGAAAAAGGTACCCCAACGGAGTCTTCTTTTATGCTTTTTCAGACTCTCTAAAACTGAAACACCACCGAGATTACCTTCTCTGGGCTCGTGAAAAATACATTGAAGGGGGTTTCATCGTGTCTTAATAATCGCATTTGCATCCCTGCGTCCTTGGCCTAATTATGGCTCCATGTTTCTCTCAACTGAACCTTTGAATCATTCCTTATACGCAAGCCTTGTAGCACTTTGCCTCTGCATTTTGACACCTTGACCCATGGAATAATTTTCTCGAGTGTCCTTTCCCTGCACATGTCTCCTTCCTCTGAGCATTAATGTGTTCCTTTCACTTGGAGCTAGTATGCTTGCGACACTCGTTCTTCCTTTGTAACATAACATTCTTTTATTCTTTTTCAATCTCTTCAAAAATATTGAAAAAAGACAAAAAAATCAAATATACCCCAAAAAGAGGACGGGAAAAGTATTTTCTTTCTATGGCAGCACAATGATTCTTCCTTGGACAAAGCACATCCTTTCGTTTGTTCGTCAAGCTCTAGGATTTAATATGAACTTAGGGAGTTGTTTTCTCTACATAGAGTTGTGTCCTCCTCTGTTTGGTTATTCTTCCAAACACATGGAGAGTTTGTGCTTCCTCCTACATCATGAACTTATGTCAATGTCATGCCTAAGTCTGATCATATCTCATGCTATTGTCCAAGGGAAGTTTTACCCAACTTGAGTTGGCCTTTCTACAATTTTCCTCTTTCCCTCATGCCCAACCATCCCCAAAAGTCCAATCAAGTCCTTGTTCGAAATCACTAAAGTTCTCTACCTGATCACCGAGATCCTCTTGTCTGTTCTCGACGAGTCGTCGAAGACCTCTGGGTAGTGAATTCGTACACTCACATTACACTCCTACCCAAGTTTTTAATATCTTGAAGTTGTTTCTCGAGCTCTGAAGGCGTCATCTCCAGCCATCAGGCATCATTGGCTTCTTGAAGATGGATACTATACATGTATATATTTTATTTTGAGATGTAGATCCATTGTGTATTTCTCGCGACTACACTTTATATAGTTATATGACATGGATCTGTAGTGTATTTTATTGGAAGACATGATTTATTTCATCCTGAGCATGGGTATGCCCGCCTCGGTGAGACAATTATTATTTTTGCAGATGGCACCTCCCAAACTCTGATTCGGGGCTCATTCAATTCATACGTTGGTGAAGATTTGTAATTTATTTTAGCCATCAGATGATATTCTGACCTCACACATTAGGGGGCATCTATTATAACCCTAAATTGCAACATACATGCATACTTGGCATCATGCCCACTTACTTGCTATTTTTGCCAAGCCATCACTGAGCAACTCTTCCTAAAAACCATATTTTGGAAGATGTACATGCCCTGCACCACTACTGCCTTCATACACACGCTTGTTGCACCACTACATCTTGCGTACATACTTTATCTGCACCATTACAGCCTGCGTATACCCACAAATGTTGCAAAAATTAAAAAGTTGCAAAGAATTCATTGAGATTACGGGCTATTGGGTAGTTTCCCAATCGCCCCACCGCCTATAACCTGTCACCCAACCGAATAGCCATCCGTTTGTCATATAAAAGGAGGTGTTGGGGTCTCATTCAAAGGAGAAGCATAAGAATAGTGAAACTCTGCTTGTTTCACATCCCCTCCTTGCCCCCAAGAATTTGCAGCCACCTTGTGAGTTTTGTGCCGGAATTGCCCATTCTTGCATTTTTCCTCCATTATAAGCCTATTACATTCCCTAGAGAGTGTGTGATAGGAGAAAGATACGTGGAAGCGTAGTTGGATCTTGGTGAAGAGGATCCTAGACCAGGTTCGAGGAGTTGTCGCCGATCTCATTGTAAGTAAACTTTGTGATATCAATAAAAGGAATATTTTTTCTGTCCCGCAATATGATGTGTTCAAAATTTATGTTTAATTTATGTTTTATTATGACATCTAACCCACTAATTCATATATAAGATGCATGTTTGTAGTTCCTTGTTTTTTCGTTTGTTAATGCAAGTCAGCCTTGGGAGGAGACTTGTAGTCGAGGAGCAATCAAACACTAAAGGATCGACACCGGACGTGGAGTTTAAGGTAGAGTTACCAGATCTTTTTACTTTGTATTTTATGCATGAATGTGGGGTATATTTAGGGTAGTTATAAAAAGTAGGAGACTTTTAGACGGTTAGATCTGCATACATGTTGAACCCTAGTGTAGTCCATAGGGGGGTTTTCCTACTATAGCATTTAACCCTTGGCATATTGACGCTCATGTTGTTATATACATTAGGCTCGGGAGTCATGGTAGTTTTACATCCCAGAGTAATATCCTCATAATTCTTCCTCATCATCATGCTAACCACCCCATTATGGACTCCAACATCATGTTTTTGGTTACATTAAATGCATCTTTTCATTATCATTAACCCTCCATATCATCCAACATCAATTTCCCACCTACAATTTCATCCTCCCTTTATATACCTGGTACAAAAATCCACCCATGGGGCCCCCACCCTTCATCAATTACATTCCCCCACTTGTGCCCCACGAGGCCAATCCATCCTTCATTGGGGCACCCATTTCTGTATGTGTACTTCCAACTGAATTATTCTTTATTTATTTGGTAATTGTATAAATTGTCCTTTTATTTTCACCAATTTCAAAGATGTTGGCCATCATTGCCGATGGAATTTTTCCTTGGTACAAAAAAACTTGTGTTGCCCTTGGTTGGGGCATTTAATTTTCATCACCATCTATGCAAAGCTACCCTTATCATGGCCAAAATTCTAACTATAATTGATTCCTTTGTACCAAAAATCCATATTTTGACCTATCATCCACTCCTTTGCAGTCTCACCCATTCAACACAGTTAACCCAATATCTGGTTGTCCCCCGACTGACCCTAGATCATGTTTTAAGGTTTCTTCCATCATTCCATTTTTTCCCAACCAAGGGAAGTTCTTACGTCCCATACAGTTTGAGCTTTGTCCATGTCACCAATTCATCCATGTTTTCCTCCATACATTCCCTGATACCATTTTGATCAAATTGATGTCAAGAATCCCTTTGCCTCTTGCAGTCGCGCCCCCTTCCCTGTTGACGTCAGCACAAGTTTCCAGGAAGGTGGTAGTATCTTGGCTCTCATTCCACTATCAATGAGCAATATTGGACGACACAAAAAGAGTCATGATTTCTTTCTTATGGCATTGATCCCCATAACATTTGACTCCAAAAAAGTTTCATGTTACGGTGGGTCTTACAATGCGATCGTTGCAATTTTGAGTAATCTTCAAAGACCTATGAAGTTGCTAGGCCATCAATGCCTCCGAGTTATCGACATATTACACCATTTTCCATTTCTCGATTCAGAGCCAGTTCATTCCAAATAACCATCATTTGTTGTTATTTATGCCCCCGAGGGCGATGCAGACATCCACTTCATCAACAATTTTTCAACTACAATCATATTATTTTGGTTTCATTACATGAGCATGGGGTATGCCTGACTCATTTGTACACAACATTCCATTTTAGTTTTCAGAGAATGTTGGCATTAGTTCAAGAATCCTCTTTTCCTCCGACGGGCTACTCTCACCGTCCTTCATACCAACAACTACAACTCTCCTATTCTTATGGAAATTTCAGTTGAAATAAACGTTGATGTATTTCAGTTATACATATGCTCCTAACCTCAGACATCAAGGGGCATTTGTTATCACCAAAAAATTTCTCATACAAATATTGACAACATGTGAAGAAATAGTCAACAAAAATACAACACACAACCAATAATTATAAGAGGATCACACTTAGTTTGTCCAGATAATCACAAAAATATGCAAAAATATCTTGAATTTTCATGCATATTCAACAAATATAGCGCGCGAGCATTCACATTGGCTAACACGATGTCAAATGCACACAATGTGCACCCTGCACGACTGAAAATTGAGCAACCTGCGTGGATACAGAAACGACACATTGATGATTTTGGTGAGGCCTCAACCACTTATGGGATGATGTGGATCTCATCCATACCCCAAAATCGCCCTAAATTCCACCTTGGGATCACTGAAAAGATGGGAGGTACCTCCAAAGGTCTTCACATTCACACTTGAAACTAGTTGTGAAATATCTAGCCATACTCCTATTAATAAAAGATCATTGTATGCAAAAGAAGAAGAAGTTCATAGCATTGTTATGTTTTCCAAATACTCTAGGAGAAACCATTTGTTCTCTTAAGAATAGCTTGGGAAATTATAGCACAGGGAAAACTTTTCACCTCTTGAAAATATTTTCCATAGAGTTCTTCACCATTGTCAAGCAAAAATAGAAGAGTATAACTCTACTTTGAGGGATTCAAGAGCCCTCCCTAGGATGAATAGGGGATTCATAAATCTCACGTTTCTCCTCTTGGTGATCTCAATTTCAAAGACCATTCTCTATTGGGTAAACACTCTTTGTGTCAAATTTCATGCATCTTTTGTTTATGTTTACTTAGTTTAGTTTCCATTGTTTGTTATTCCTTTTATTTGTTGTTTTATAGCTTGTGGATTCACTAACCTACTAAACATTGTTATGTGTTGTGTTGCATTGTTTGTTTACCAACGCAATCAAAGGAGTTTCTTTTTGCTCACCCTTGTGATAAAAATCCCCAAACAATGATTTCCAAATTTAATTTTAAGGTGCAAGCCATAGTTATCTCTTGCGATTATAATATGATGCCTATGATTTTCTTGTTTATTTTGCGATTATAATAATATGATGGCTATGATTTTCTTGTTTATGGTTTTCTTGATTATTTCTAACTTGCAAGTCATATTTACCCCTTACCATTATAATATGCTCTTAAAATTTTATGACTCTTTCTTCTCAACGCCATATACAATGGTTTTTGCTTCTTAACATCAATGCGATGTTTTTTTTCCCTTCTACACACGATATGCAATTCTTTTGAAATGGTGTTTTTCTAATGCACGTTATAAGATATGGTCTTGAAACTTTTTTTATAATTTATCAAAAGTTGTGTTTATAATATGCTAAGAAGGATTTATGCACGCCTCCAAAAGGAGTGTCCTATGAGTACTTTTGATTCATTTGTTATTTGATAACGCTTTTTCTTTTAATATTGTATCATATGCTTGAGGACTATCCTTTTGAGCTTGCGAGGATAAGGTTCACAATAGTGTGCAAGGAATTAGGAATTTATTATTATAATTACTTTTCAATTTTTGTCCATATCTAAAAATAAACAAGTTATATATATATATAACTTACAATTACAACATAATTACAACATTTTTATACAAGGGAGAAATAAAACTTGTTATCATCCAAAACAATTAACTGTAAAATAATCTGTTAGGAATCATGAAAACTAGAATGAAAAATGCCAATACCATTAATGGGTGTTAGCAATGTTTATTAGAAGAATAGTTCCTTTTAGGAAAATCTATGATATTGTGTAGTGCACTTAGAATCATGTTTACCCTATTTATGAAGCTAGAATATCAAAACATAATCTTCCATAGAACACAACATTTCGTGAAACATATAACCGGAAACAAAAAAATATAGATTCAAAACTTGGGACACTCCTAAACATAATTTTTTTATATATAAATATTTTAAATTATAACACTTCCTCAAGATTGCATAGAAAAAAAACAATATAAACTAATGTAGGTAAAATGTTATGTTGCATAATGAGGGGAAAAATACTATATAACCATGAAAATACAATTTTTTTTTTGCAATTTTCAGGGAATGCTACTAGGATTACCCTCCTCTTTACAAGTAAACCTTTTCTCGACATTAACATATCAACACAAGAGGTTAACAATCCTTATTTCCACATGCATCATAAGAGATTGTAATTCTAACAAACCCTTAATCCCTACAACCCATTGTCAGTTCCAAACCATGTTAAATTTATTTTCCAAATTCAATTCCTATCAATGTTCAAAAGTTCTATCTAATTTACCTTTATCAACTAATTGATGCTCAATGAAAATAAAACCATTATATACTTGTAAAGATTGTTTCCCTTCAAATGTTGATTACTTTGCTTTGTAGATGCCAACTCATCAAATGCTAGAAAGTAAGTTGAAAATTTTAGAAGCATTTCCACACATTCTTCATTATTTATAATCCATCCCTCTTTTGATACGTCACCCCCATGCAAAATCCCCCTATTTTATTTTTTATTTTGATAAATTTAAATAAATTTATTACCTATAGAGGTGGTGCCCCCTCCTAATTTCCATTTATGTTAATTATATAATGTATATTCCCTTCTTTCATTTTTGTTTGATTATTGCTAAATTTTGATGCTTTATGAATAATAATATAATAGTCATTTATTAGTTTTATACCCAAACCCCCTCCTAAGTGGGTAATTAACACTTCTTTAATTTCCGGCCAAGGTCTAAAGTGCAATTACTCGAGAGCTTAGAAATCTAGAAGTTTTTTAGTAAGGATTACCCTGCATCTCTTGGTCTTGACCAGGTATTATGGACTATGTGTCACTCTGTGTCCTTATCTCCATGAAAAAATACCTTCCATATATCTTTCCATTAAAGAATCCACCTTGTCTTCGTCAGAAAAGCCTTCCTTATATCTTTCCATTAAAGACTCCATGTCTTTGTCAAGACAAGGTAATGAGTCCACTCCCATATATTGAGAAGTTGACAAAGCATCCTTTGTAGCCTACACATACACAACACTAGCATTCAAGAAATTAATGTGTCAGTTCAACCATACGTTCAAAGACATAGTAGTGAGTCCACACCCATATATGTGTTACTTCAACCATACATTCCCTTCCACAGGTCATTTCTCATAAGTATCGTGCTCCCCTGCATAGTTTTATTGGAACATAACACAAGTAATTCCATTGACATGACTACAATTGTCCAAAGTCAAAGCTTAAGAAAAAAAAAAAACAAATCATGATCCACAATATAAACCATCCAAAATTGATCATAGCACATCATGTCATCACAAGGCATAATATTTCCATACATAGTTCAATTACATTTTTACCATTATATACCCACATGCAAATATAACTAAAAATATGTCAAGAACATTATAGAGAACTCCTTCCTTCTCGGACTCATCTACTAGCATATGTCTATCAAAACATCACAGAAGTTAACCAAGAGATCCTTCAAAATATAAACTGTAAGTTTATGCAAGAGAGGCATTACACACTTCCCCTCTTGAAACAAAAATCCATCTCGAAGTTTCTTAAGTAAACAAAAAAGGATATTCTTGGTGCATAGATGTTGCATCATCCCAAGTGGCAGAAGTTGGGCTATATAGATCCCATTGGACATTTACCTGGTCCACTAGATGGCGTCTTAGTTGTTTAGTGCAATGGTCCAATATACATATTCGTTCTTCCTTCAAAATTGGACCCTCATTTGTGACGTGCAAATTATTCAATCGTTTATAACCAAATTGTGAGATGCATCAGAAATATAATGCCTCAAACCATATTCATGAAAAACATTATGCATACTACAATAAGCTACAGGTCAAATTATTTCCAAGATCTCAAATGGCCCCACAAGTAGAGAAGAAAGTTTGGATCCTTTCCCATACTTCATGGAACTTTTCCTCGGTTTCACTTGTAGAAAGACATGATCTCCCACTTCATAACTACGATCCCTTCTATGAGCATCGGCATAGCTCTTTTGACGGTCTTGAGCTTCCTTTAGCCTCTATCTTATTAAGGATACTTTCTCTTCCATTTCTTGAATGATCTCGGGTCCCACCAAGATTCTATCTTCTAGTATATCCCAACTTAAAGGAGTTTTGCAAGGTATATCATACATTAGTTCAAAAGGTGCCATACCAATAGAACTCTTGTAGTTGTTATTATAAGTAAATTCCACCAATGGAAGATGTTCTTCTCATTTTGTTTGTTGATCCATAACATACATGGGAAGCATGTCTTCCAAAACTTGATTCACCTTATGCATCTAACTATCTCTCTCAAAATGATATGTTGAGCTAAAATTAAGCTGCTTTTGTAGAACAACTTAAAAACCAATCCAAAATCAAATCTATTAAATGCTCTGTCATGGATGATTTTCTTTGAAAAACCATAAAGACTCTCTACCTAGTACATCATATCACAATGAAATGGAGAGAATGCATCAGGTAGTGACCCAATTATTTACTCACTACATATTACTTAATGTTAAAGTTAGTCGGTTTGCCATGGAAGTGGTGGAAACATTCATATTGGATTTTTATGGTTAGAAATTTACTTTGTAACTGTTCTAAGCATCCCTAGCTGCAAAAGTATATGCAAGCTGAACGTGAAATAAACAACTACAAATGTTTTAATACATCTTTGCCCGGAGGTAATGTACATTTAGCTCATGTGTGTCACAAGATGACGCAATGAAGATTCATGTCACATGTTTTCTTGGCAAACTCGCAATTGAAGATGACGCGATGAAGGTGATGCACATTTTGCTGATTCCTGTCACATGTGCGCTTCGCAGACTCGCAAATTGAGTCACGAGGCTTGAGAATTGTGTCATTTATATTAATGTCATCTTTATCATTATTTTAATTTACGTAACGTGTGGCGTTCAGCGCCCGTTGAATTTCTATGCAGTTGTTGTGCGAAATTGACCATTTCTCCCCTTCTCGTTGCTGGGTAATTTCGTTTTCGCAGCCTTGTCTCTTAATTCAAATTATTTCAGTGGACGATGAATTTTCAGACCCCAGACACCATTTCCCAGGATGCTAGTTTCAGGCCTTCGGCATTGATCCTCAATTATTATAATCACCTAAGATTTAATTCTTACTATTGTAAATTTTAACGTTGTAGAGTTTCCAATACACCGAATCCAAATAGATAGTCCGCGTACGTATCGTTTTTTGAAACTTTTTTCACGGCAGTGGAGTTCGGGGATAGAGGTAAATATGTGAGGAGGTTAATTTTGGAGTAAACAAACTTGTTTTTTTCAGTTAAAAATTGGGCTTGAATCTAGTTAGATTTTTAAAGATAGTATGAGTTTTGTATGGATCGAAGTTTTATGTATTTTAGAACCCTAATCCAGTGGTTTTGCACTATTTTAATTCAATCCAGATATTCAGAAAATCTATTAAACTTTTAGATTGACCGAAAATTTAAAACCGCATCGCCTGAAAAACTACCAATAACTCCAGAAGAAAGATTGCTCCCAAATTAAAAATGCTCATTAACCACTCCTTAAATCTATAATGTAATAATTTGAAATAATGTTCTAAAATAATAATTTTACAATGGTTTTTGAATCACTTTAAAAAATTTATGATATTCTAATAAATTTTATTTTAAAAATTCATAATCTATTTAGCGAAATATCTCTTAAATTTTGAAGAACCATAGACTAAAAAATCTAGGAAATGATAATTTTTTCAATAGAGAAAAACAATAACACTAAACCCTCATTGAAATTGAAGCGTACATAACTTTGGAGATCGTAGATAACTTTGGAGATAGGAGATGTTAATTTGGTTAAAATATCATACAACGTAAGTAAAATGACGTGCAAATCCATCTGCGCGGTCTATAGATGTCTATAAATTTACATTCCCTTGTTTAATGACCTGTAAGTTAATCCATCTCTCTAATCCATATTCTTTTTACCAACACCTACCACCAAATTATCTTCTTCTAAATTTGTCGTCATCTTGGCTCTCTCTGCAGCCATTTGGCTGAGAAAGGCTGAACGAAACGAAATCCAAATGTATTTTCGTAGAATTTCGGCATGCAGAGGTGGCCGATTGAAATTATTAAGACATGCTAAATTTCGAATATCTTAACCTCTCCGAAGAAGAGCATGGGCCAGAGCCTGCAGCTCTCCGCCATCTTCTCTATTTTCTTCCAGATTTCGGCATCTGTGAGCGACCTCCATTTGTTGCAACGAATTACCACTGGTAGACCCGGAAAACTCGCAGTCCATGTCATTAGCGAAACTGCAGGGGTCCTTCAGGCGAGAGAGGAGAGCGCTGTAGGGCTGGGGGATTGGCTGAGATGGCAGGGAGAGGTGTGCAGGGAATTGATGTGGATGCTGACTGTAAGACGAAGAGGGCATGGCAGGATAATTCGCGGACGTAGATGCTGATCCGGATGACATGCGACTCGCCAGCTGTGCTTGCATGAATGCCAGCTCTGCCTTCAAACTCGCCACCTGTAATACATTTATTACTCATATCTTGAGACCAGAGATACCCGCAGAAACGTTGTCTGCAAATTTAAAAGAACATTAAAGAATGGATCTGCAGGCGTTATTGATATATACACAGTTGATATCCGTTCTCA
>ML784125.1:1367245-1384697 GCA_009831015.1 Picea engelmannii | reverse complement strand
AGGGGTTATTGAGGATAAATCTCGAAGTGGGGTGGGAAACAAGAGGTGATTCAGAGAACAGGCTACCGAGCTCCAGTCAGCAGGTGCTCCTCCTTGCACAGGAGTAGGGAAATCTTCTGAGGTCACGGGTCTACGCCAAGGCGAAGCTTCAGGGGAGAGGGGAGTGACAAAATCTTGTCCCTCTGATCCCAGACCGGAAGGGGAAAACTCAACAGGAACACTCCCAAAATTTAAGAAACGGGAAACTGCAGAGACAGGCTTGTGAAAAATCTGAGGAGGAGAAAAAGGAGCTCCAACAAAAGGATATGGTGGATTACCTGGTTCGGTGATGGACGCTTCTTCTTCGGAGGCCTTTCCCTTTCTGAGCATCGCCTCTGGATCCGTTTCAGGTGTAGCTAGAGGCAGCTGTGGGTGAGACCGCGTATGCCTGCCTCTAAAAGCCATAATTAACAGAGCAGGTTCTTCCCAGCGGAGTCGTCACAATGGAGTTTCCAGGTGCAAAATTAGCAATCTAAAAGGCTCTGATGATCCTATGCACCTTCGGATTCAGAGACTCAATGTCGTTCTACCCAGGGAAAATCTTCAATTCCGTCCCCGGCAACGGCGCCAGAAATGTTAGCATTAGAAGTCACTCCTGGATTGCTTGCAAGAGCAGAGCCCAACGCCCATTAGTTTATGTCACGATTTGTTTATAAAGGGTGATCAAATGGAGATAACGGCTCTAGGAGGTATCACTCTAACTCAGAGACTGAGTCTGGTACATAAAGGACAGAGGAGGTCTGGAATCCTAACTTCAGCCAGTGGGTCGATTTAAAGATGAACAGGTGGAAGACTTAAAAGAAAGTGAACAAACAGCTCTGGGCATCAGGCCTGCAGCGGTTCATAGAAGAAAAACTCTGAAAACAGGCTCCTCCTGTTTCAGGGTCTCAAGAAACTGAAAGAGGACTTGACTGGATCCTCCAATTCCAAGTCGTTCAGTGTTAAGGAAATCACAGGGACTGATTAGAGGCTCCGTAACTATTACAGTGATCCATTACAACATCATCCTATAATAGTTACAGCTCGACTGGATCCTCCAATTCCGAGCTGCTCTAACGCAGTGTAAACAAAGATATGATAGAAACTGGCATTCATAAGGCAAGAAGTCTCCAAAGCTCGTACATAACCAGAACAACAATGCTTCATTAAAATTTTACAACCAGGGAGCTCTGCTCAACCATCGATGCTTACAAAGTGGCCACAATGCCCACATATACTTGGAACAAAAACACTGGAAGCTAAATCGAGGCATTGCATTGAAGACATTACGGCTTCACATTGACTGCGCCTGCAGTCTCTGGACGTTCGTGAACTTCATTCAGATGCAATCGTGTTTCAAAGGCCCTGTGACTGAATTGACAAGCTTGCATTCATTCCTTGGCTTTCCATTTATGGAGGAAACGATGTCCAACTACCCTCACCTGCTGCAATAACTGCTTCATTGGAATCGGGGAAGGCCCTGGCCGATCCTGTGCCTACAGGACATGGAAACCTTCATATTCTGCCATTTGAATCTTGCTTGGAGAAATCATGGTAGGAATGATGAGTGACGTGGAGTGGTGAGTGGATGGTGATCGGGCAGGAAAACGACAGGGCATATACAAGTGGCAGGATCCATGGGTGTTGAAGTGCACGAGCCAAGTGGAGGAACACAATGGCCGAAAAAATGTGGTTAGCATGATATGGAAAGAAGACGTGGCGGCAAAGGACAGATGGCGGATGTATGCGATGAAGCTTTGGGCTTTTCGGGAACTCGGGATTCGAGATTTGTGAGTTTGAAGTGCGCGAGTTCCTTGCCTCCGAGAATTAGCCCCTACCGACTAGACCATAGTCCATATGACCTGTCCCTGTGCGACCGTGTTCCAACTTTCCATCGGGATTTCGGCGTTCTTGATGACATGATGTTTGTGTCCGTTAAACTTGCAATTCCCCGAACCCCGATGGCTTATGGTCGCTGACTTGTTGACTGTCAGCTCTTTGGTGCGTAGCCTGCCACCTGTCTTCCACTATTGAAATCTGCCCCCGATATCGGGAAATCGGACATCGGGACATTGGGATTTCTGCTACCATGTTCGCGAGACTTTCAGTTTCTCGATCCCCGACTCTGTGGGATCTCTCGCCACGTGTCACGGTTGATGGACGGCTTTGATTCAGTCGGGCAATCACGCATCGCGATTAACTCAGGTAAGAGTTCTCTGCCTTTAGAAACTCCGATCCTCCGATGGACTGAAATCCCGACTTTCCTTTGATGTATGACACGTGTCCTGCCAAAATCAACGGCTAGGATCCCATCGGTTTTTCAAGATTCGAAAGATCTCGGCCGTCTTTCCCTTTAAAATACCGATACCAATAATGTTACTAACATATATAACACTTGCATTTTGTGGTTAAAAAGGATTAAATTTATATATTACTGATTCACCCCCCCTCTTAGTAATCCAACACTAGTTTCGATCGGTTTTTTTGTCTACAACAATCTGCTACTATAGCGCTACACTCTCCTCTCCAAAATTATATCTTATGCATGTTTAGACCATAAGCTAATCTCCCTTCACCTCCAATCGATCTCAAATTATGATCCTCTTCCTTTTTGGTTCAACCCCTTATGGTTCAATTCACAAGAGGGGATCGAAGGGGTAAATATAACTTGGAACACTTGGATCCCTAGCACCCCGATATACATATGGGAGCAGAAGATCACATTGATTAAGAAAACTATGAAGGAATGTTCCAAAGAAGCATATACATCCCCTATAGCCCAAAAAGTCAAAATTCGGACTAAGCTAAAGGAAATGCAAATTCAAATGGAAGATAAAGAAATTATTTTCCAAGTTCATGAGGAGGAAATGTAGCTGCAAATGCAATTTCAACAGGTTTTGAAACAAGAAGAAGAATATTGTTGCCTCAAATATCGAAGTCTTTGGTTAAAGGTTGGGGACATGAACACCAAGTTTTTTCATAAAGAGGCCAAGGCAAGGTTGAACAGAAACAATGTAAAAGAAATCCTTTAGAGGATGGTAGCAAGCTTTCGAATTTTTAAGAAATCAATAAAGTGGCCAGAGAGCATTTTGTTGCCTCATATTCTCGGTAGAATGAGGTATAAAAAGGTAATGTGGATGCAATGTTGGAGCATATACCGAGAGTCATCAATGAAGAGGACAATCGAGAATTAACATGCCTAATCATATAAGCAGAGATCCATGCTACAATATGGAGTCTTGATCCGGATAAGGCTCTAAGACCCGATGGTTTCACTATTTTCGTCTATAGATTATGTGGCCTCTCATTAAATATGACTTGAAGCAGATGCTTCAGTATGCTCATAGATCCTTTAAAATGGGGGGAATACCAATAATTCATTCTTAAATTTAATCCCAAAAGAGACCAACCCATCCTCTTTTTTGTGATTTAGGCCTATTTCTTTATCCGATGTCCCAAAAAAATTTAATCTAAAATCATTTTTGAAAATCGGGGGGGGTTTTGCAGGACATACAAATCATTGATAAAAAAAATCTAGTGTAGGAATACGTACATGCAAGTGTTCTAGCCAAGGAGAGAGGCATGGTAGTCAAGTTGTACATGGAAAATGCCTTTGATAGAGTAAGGCACTCTTTTTTATTCAAGGTAATAGACATGTTAGGTTTTAGCTTTGCCTTCATACAATGGATCTCACCTTCTATTAGCCTACCTTGGATTGCGCCCCTTGTCAATGGTATCCCCACATATTATTTTGTTGGAGCAGAGGATTATAGCAAGGATTCCCCTTATCTTTGTTGCTTTTTATTATATTGGCCAACACTTTGAGTTGTAAGTTGGAAAGTGAAAGGACCATGGGGAATTTTCTTGGTATATAGGTTGTTCGAGGTACCAAAAGTTTCAATCGTTCTTAGTTTGAAATTGACACTTTATTGGTATGTGGAGCTTCAATAACCATAGCCACTAGATTCACTTAGATTTTGGACATCTTCTTACATGCATCTGGAAGTGTAGTGGATGATAGGAAATGCCAAATATACTGCTAGAATGTAAAACCATAGGTAAAGAAAATTATCTCGCATATTTTTCAGTTAAGTATTGTAGACGATTTTTCTTCCTTCAAGTATTTAGGAATTCCAATGACCCTCAAGAATTCCTTATCGAAAGAATGGAATTGCATCGTTGAGAAGATAAAATGCAAATTCGTGTAGTGGGGTTCTGAGTGGCTAAATCCAGTAGGGAAGATTGTGCTCATCAAAGCTATTTTATCATCCCTTCCTCTTTACCTCTGCTCATCATTGTTGGATCCTCGGCTCATCATGAACTAGATAGCAAGGGATATTCATAAATTTCTTTGGAAAGGGGGCAAAGGCAATGAAAGGAAGTTTCACCTCATCAATTTTCCAGTTGTGAAGCACCCTACAAATAGAGGTGGCTTGGGAATAAGAGACCCAACCACATTGAATGTGGCTATGGGTGTCAAGTTAATGTGGATATTGGTATCGAGCCAACCAACATGGTGGAAGCAGATCATTTGGAAAAATTACTTAGGGGACTGAGGTAGCGTTGCATTATACAACCATCTCACAAAGCCAAGGGATCAGTTATTTTCATAATAATCCAAGTCGTTATCCCCTTAACTAAAGAAAAAATTATATGGATACCGAGGAAGAGGAACGTAATTGATGACTAAGGGAACAACATTCTAGCTAAGGAAAATTTAGCATCATGCCAAGAGTTATCGTACTTATGGGTGTGGATGAATGAGCGCGAACTTTCCACTCTTCAAAATATATCCAAGTGGGAAGTACACTATGGGCTCTCGTTGGGATGGAACTGATCCGAAAAGATCTTTTAAACGACAATGGTTGAGTTATTTTGCATGCGTTATTTTACCATTTCGGAAATTAATGAAAGAGAAAGAATGAAATAGGAAACATAGCAGCCATAAGATAATATACAGATCTGAACATAAGCATGAAGAACAACAAACCATAAAACATCAAAGTGATAACGGAGTTGGCAATCTCGCCTACGTCTCCGGGCCTTTGTCTCAGTGGGTTTTTTTATTTCTCTTCAAAGATTTTCAAGTACATCATGAAAGTGCCAATGGATTACAAAAATGATTTGGTTGTGTTCTACCAGATCTCAAGAACCCATCAAAACTGACAGCACCAAAAATGGATGTACGAAGCTCCAAGAAATGGCTCGCAGAGGTGCAATCCTCAATAGCTTCCCTGCATAACAATGGATTTGGCTCAACAATTATGCAACATTTCTCTACTTTGAACATCCTTCATGGCGTCAAGAGCCTATGGTTTATATAGACCTAAAGTTGGTAACCACCTCCCAACTTCTCCACAAGATCTGGCCTCAAAAAAGGCCTAAGCTCCTCCAAAAATGGACTAAATCTTCGAAAATTGTTGAAGAAATCCATAAAAATCATATAACATAGTTTTAAAACTCACTTTTGCAATTAATCAGGGTGCATCCCCCTTTCTCTGCGCTCCTGGGCATATGGAGCGCTTCCATGTGCCCAAGTGCTAAGGCTTGGCACACTGGTCCCCTTAACATCCGCTCCTGGTTACAAGTGCAAGCCATATGGCCGCGGGCTATACCTTCCACATGCCACAAAATGGTTGATTATCCATGGTTCCTAGTGCCCCGATGGTGTAGCCTACGGTTACGCCCTTGGTCGGCGGGCTAGCCCGACCGACTGGGGCTAACCTTTAACCTCTGCACCAACACAGTGTACAACGAGCATATGGTAAGGTCACGAGGTAGTGGTTGTATGTGTTTGCATCGGGGCTATAACAGTCAGGAACTACCATATATCTACGCGCGCCAAACACAATGGAGGGAGTGGTCATATATGTCGGTTGTATGGTTGTTTGCGTCAAGGGATGGGGCTAGGTCCCAGCCCTTACTCCGCTCGAAAATGAAACATATAACACTTTAAATACATGTGGGGCCATAAGTTTTTAAGACCCACCGTGTAGGTGGGCTGGTATTCCGACCTACGTGAAAGATTTGGTGCCCATGGAGGTCACGGGTTCGACCCCCGCAGACCCATAAAATTTTAACCAAAGTTTCTATCCAATGGATGGGTGCCACGTGGCATCATTTCATTCGCCCACCTGTACACCACATGTCCAACGTCGATTCATCCACATGTTTGCCCAGTCACATGCCATTGTACATGCCACGTCTGTCACGTGTTGTACGGTTGTATGGCCCTACCACGTCAGGTCATGCCACGTGTCACCCTTACAGTGGTGCCATGTGTCACGCTCTAGTTTGTCCACCTGCCCACGTCAGCTCGCCAACACACTGCCACATCACTATATGACATGTATAGTCAGTTGCCACGTTAGAACTGTACGGACTGTACAATTGGCATTTTTTTTGCATGTTTGGCAAAATGAACAGATCGTGATATCTTCGTCATACGACATCCGTTTTAACCCGTTCAAGTTGTGTTGGGTTCGTAACGTCCAGACCTATGCACAAGTTTGTTTTGAAGATATTCTGAGCATTTTTATTTTTAGGCCTTCCTAAACCCCATCTTGGCTTCGGGATCCAATTATGGATCACACCTCCCCTCTAAAGACCTTTTGATCCTCCAAAAGGTTACAAAATGAACCTTATTGATTACATACTCATAAGGACAAAAACAAAACACTATGTTGTTCAAAATGATGTTATAACAGGTCATCATTTAAACATGTGTGAAGCAAAATACAATGAAGATGTGACATCCACTTCTGGAAAAACAAAGTGGTTGGTTTCTTTCCTTCATGGTGTTCTTCTTGCTTCGCTAGTAATGCCTCTTCCTTCGTGAGTACATGCGCAATCCTTTTGTCCTTCTTTGGACGAAGCTCCAGATTAATCTTCCAACAATTAGCCTTTTGATGTCCACCCTTGTTGCAATAAGTGCAGTGGTTTTTTGGCATCCAGACTTGTTTGCCCTTCTCTTTCTTCCGTTGTGGAGTTGAGTCTTTATGTCGTGTCTCCTTCCTGATCGACATAAACTTCTTGTACAAAGATTGTCTCTTCTAACACTTGGCCACACAATGTTTTAGTGAATGACAAAAAGTAAAAGGATACATATTCCACAAGTTTTCGATTACATGATTATGTTTTTTATAATCAAAAAGAAAATTGGAAAAAACATGACCATTATACCTGCCTTTCTTATCTTCACTTTTCTTTTGAGATGATTTGCATTCACTATCACCATCAGGGAGTGATACACCATCACCTTTCATGAAATGTTCCCGCAAATACCTAGGCTGGTCAGTTGAAGCATCACTTGCTTCCAATGTTTTGGAGTCCATCTTGGAGAATGCTCCAATCTCCTCTTCACCATATCCCAATCCTAAATAATGAGGTCTTTCCACAACCTCTATGGGATTAACAATACCTTGGCCCTTATTTCCAAGGCCCTTTCCTTCATAACCCATCTTGGTTAGCAATTTCAAACCTATACCTCTTGTATGTTTTTCAAATGCACCAAAAGAACCATCTTGATGAATGACTTACACTGTATACCTCGGAGATGTTTTCTGAATTCAGTGTAGAAGGCAATTCCTTCAATTCTTCTTCGTTTTTGTCGATCTTTGAGGATTTCACTTGAACCGATATCTTTCATTCCAAGTAATCTTCATACAACACTTTCACCATCTCTGACATGGAAAAGAGAGTTTTTCGCATATCCTTCTCATCTTGAGAAAGTCCCTCTTTAGACTCCATTTTCTCAATTGAGATGAGCTTTTCCCTGGTAAACATGCAAACTCAAAAACCAACTGTCAACTAGCTCTGATACCACTTGATCCGAAAAGATCTTTTAAACGACAATGGTTGAATTATTTTACCATTTTGGAAATTAATTAAAGAGGAAACATAACATCCATGAGATAATATACAGATCTAAACATAAGCATGAAGAACAACAAACCATAAAACACCAAAGTGATAACGGAGTTCGGCAATCCCGCCTATGTCTCTGGGCCTTTGTCTTGGTGGGTTTTCTTATTTATCTTAAAATATTTTCAAGTACATCATGAAAGTGCCAATGGATTACAAAAATGAGTTGGTTTTGTTCTACCAGATCTCAAGAATCCATCAAAACTAACGACACCGAAAATGGATGTACAAAGCTCCCAAAAATGGTCCGCAAAGGTGCGCTCCTCAATAGCTTCCCTGCATAACAATGGCTTTGGATCAAAAAAATTGCAAAATTTATCTGCTCTGAACCTCCTTGATGGCTTCAAGATCCGTTGGTTTATATAGGCCTGAAGTTGGTAACCACCTCCCAACTTCTCCCCAAGATCTGGCCTCAAAAAAGGCCCAAGATCCTCCAAAAATGGACTAAATCTCCAAAAATTGTTGAAGAAATCCATAAAAATCATATAGCATAGTTTTAAAACCCACTTTTGCAATTAATCAGGGTGCAACCCCCTTTCTCCGCGCTCCTGGGTATATGGGGCGCTGCCATGTTCCCAAGCGCTAAGGCTTGGTGCGTTGGCCCCCTTACCATCTACTCCTGGTTACAAGTGCAAGCCATATGGCCGCGGGCTATACCTTCCACGCGCCATAAAATGGTTGATTAGCATGGTTCCTAGCACCTCGACGGTGTAGCCTACGGTTACGCCCCTGGTTAGCGGGCTAGCCTAACCGACCGAGGATAACCCTTAACCTTCGCGCCAACACATCATACAACGGGCATATCGTAAGGTCACGAGGCAGTGGTTGTATGTGTTTGCATCGAGGATATAATAGTCGGGAGCTACCATATATCTGCGTGCGTCAAATACAATGCAGGGAGTGGTCGTATATGTCGGTCGTATGGTTGTTTGCGCCAAGGGTTGGGGCTAGGCCTCAGCCCTTACTCCACCCATAAATGCAACATATAACACTTTAAATACATGTGGCGCCATAAGTTGTTAAGACCCACCGTGTAGGTGGGTTGGTATCCCAGTCTACGTGTAATCTTTGGCACCCATGGAGGTCACGGGTTCGACCCCCAGGGACCCATAAACTTTTAACCAAAGTTGTTATCCAATGGATGGGTGCCACGTGGCATCCCATGACTGGGACACGTGGCACCATTTCATTCACCCACCTGTACGCCATGTGTCCAACACCGATTAATCCACATGTATACCCAGGTGTCTTCCCAGTCACATGCCACTGTACCTGCCATGTGTCGTACAGTTGTACGGCCCTACCACATCAGGTCATGCCACATGTCACCCTTACAGTGGTGCCACGTGTCACGCTCTGGCTCGTCCACCTGCCCTCGTCAACACCTGTCCACGTCAGCTCACCAACACACTGCCACTTCACTGTATGGTCGTACGACCTGTACAGTCAGTTTCCACGTCAACACTATACGGACTGTACAATCAACATTTTTTTTGCCTGTTTGGAAAAATGAACATATCGCGATATCTTGGTCATACGATGTATGTTTGAACCCGTTCAATTTGAGTTGGGTTCGTAACATCGAGGCCTCCGTACAAGTCCATTTTGAAGAGATTTTGAGCACTTTGACCTTTAGGCCTTCCTGAACCCCATCTTGGCTCTAGGATCCAATTTTGGATCAAGAACATTGATTATCCTCCATACCATTTAACTCCCCTTTCTCTCTCTTTTCATCAAGCTCCTGCTAGATGTGCTCTTGTGAACAATTTTGAAAACAACAAAAGAGGATGGGGGGACTCTTCTTATACAGTCAAATATAGGCACTTAACTCTTCTTGTGTCTTCCTTTCCTACACAATGATCCAAAATCTGGAATGGAGATGGGATACCCAAAATAAATGTTTTTTGTTGGACTCTAGCTCATGTAAAAGTGCTTACATCAGAGAATTTAAAGAAAAGGGAAATTGCAGGACCTTCTCAATGCGCCCTATGCCTTTAAGTCGAGGAGTCTTTGCAACATTTGTTTTTGGATTGTGAGTTTGCAAAAGAAACCTGGAAATGTGTGCTAACATGATTATATCAGAGAGTTGAATGGCCTCAAGTATACAATGAATTTATGTCGTATTAGAGCAACAAATAACGAGGCTCTTTTAAGCAAAAACCAATATTTAGGAGGATTTTGGAACCTATACCAAAATATGTAATGTGGAAAATTTGGCTTGCCCAGAACAACTAGATCTTCCAAAATGAGAAGAATCCTTCTAGACAGGTAGCTTCTAAATCTGTCTCGTTGCTTGTTGAGCATATGAGACTGGGTCCTCAAATTTCGAGTGGAATATTTTTGATCTCGGGGAAAATGTGATGTTTTATTACCCTTAGGGGCTAGGTAATATCTTCAATAACCTTATTGAGGCCTACTCATCATGGATGGGCTTGAGAATTGCAAGAGAATTCAGAATCAATCAGATAGTGGTCTTGGGGGATTTGATGTTGATTATAAAAGCCATGGTTTGTAACAAATACTTGGTAAATAATGTGTTGAATATTATTCTCATAAATATTCGATTCTTGGTCTCTAGATTTGGAAAAGTATTCTTCTTCCACATCAAAATGGAGCTAAATAACTTTGCATATCGATGGGCTAAAATGGCCTCTCACCTAAATGAAGGAACTTTGATTAAAAATGGGATTATATCTCCTAATCATTTTCCTTAATCAAAGTGATCACACCCTCTCGTATCATTTAATGCTAGGAGTGGCTTGACACAAATTGAACGAGTTGGCAAAAGTCCTTTGTTGTTAGCACGCAGGAATACATGGCTGGCTCGATTTGAAATTAATTGTAATATGTGTGACAGGTCTTTGAAATGTGGGAGAAATCAAGGGATGGAAGACAATCATTAAGGTCTACATTTCAATGCGAGATGGTTATCTTTGCTACAGTGGGTCGAATCCAAGAGTTGCAGTGAAGAGGTGGTCTAAGGTTTTGGATGTTTTGGCACCTTCACATTCTGGGTTGGCTTTAGAACTCTAGGGTCTCTTGCTCCCTAGATGTCGGCAGCCTTTCTCGAGAAAAATAGTCAAATCCAGGTTTCTTTGTTTCATTTATCAATTACTAATTCAACATACTTTCGTTCAAGCTATCATAGAAATAATTATTTCCATAATTTTAGACATGTTGGAATTGAGGTCATAAATCAGTGGGTTCCTTATAAAATTGGGAATTGTGGTGAGGGGTAATTTCAGCTTGATATCCATTATGTTCAAGGTTTATCTATAGTAAATATGGGTGGCATTGACTAGCGAGATGTGAAGAAGATCCTCTGCAAGCATGAGGAGGAAAGTCAAGCCAATAGTCAAGCCCTTCAAAGCATCAATGAGAAACTGGTAAATTTGGAGCATGTAGTAGGTGGAAGTGTGGCCAATGTGGTGGAATTAATTCATGTGCAGATAAGGAGGATATATGCTTTAGAGGTGGAATGTCAGCAAATGAGGGCATTAGTTCATCCCCAACAAGTGGAATATTTTTCACGGGCATCCAATAATCTGGACTTTGTGAACTCTAATCAGCAAGCTTCAAAGGAAGAAGAAACATGGTACCAAAACCGATGACCTAATGGAAGTTGAAGAGTTGGATCCACTCCTAGCAGTAGAGGATCGTGAGGCTCATGGTCATTTTTGAACTAAAATGCTATGTATTTCCAAGTAATTTTGCTTTTGGGTCAATTTGTTAAAAATATTGTCGATGGCAATCTTTAGAAGGGTAAACTATATGTTGTTTTAGACCATCAGTTATTGTATTTAGAACTAAATATACAGAAGACCATTCCTGGATTTTGCATGTAATCGCTACAATTATGTAGTAGAATCTTTTTTTAATGAAATCCATGTTTTGTTTCCATTAAAATAAATAAATAAATAAATATCATGTAATAATAGTCACGAGACAATTATTATGTAATATATTCATTAAAATGTAATAACGATAAGTCGTGCCCTTTGATTAGGTTGGAATCGCTCAGGCTGCTATCGCTGCCCTCCTCTAGGGTTTTCTCTCTGCCGCGCAGCTACAGGTTGTCGCCATGGCCACGCCAGGGGGAGGCAATCCCCCTCCCTCCTCCCCGATCTCTGCCGAAGAGGCATTTCGTAGGTTGTTAGCGCCGTCCGGGAAGAAACCGGCGGCCAAAGAGGCCCCGAAATTCGTCAAGAAACTTGACACAATACCAAAAATCGCATTGCCAGAGGAGCACTCCATTAAAATCGCCCTGGCTCTTGCTGAAAGAGGTTTGGTTGGCCAATTCATGGGGCTTTGGCCCTCAGCCAAAACCACGGATGACCGGATTCAGCGTAACTGGAGGCCCCATCTGAAGCGCAGTGTCACCTGCTATCCGGTGGGGAGAGGATTCTTCGTCTTCGAATTTATCTCAAAAGAATATCGCAATCTCATCTTCCGAAGTGGCCCCTATTTTATGGGCACTCAAGGACTCTATCTGAACCGGTGGTCTCCGGACTTTGATCCAACAGTTAATGTACCCAAAGAGGTACCGGTCTGGGTAAGACTCCCTAATATTCTGATCCATTGTTGGAATATTCAAGCCCTGGAAAAAATAGGGAATACCCTAGGACGCTTCATTGACAAAGCAGAGCATAAAGGCCAGTACTCCTGCGCGAGCATTTGTGTTGAAGTTGATATGGAGGCAGGTCTTCCAGAAGTAATCAAACTCTCTTTAGGCTCTTGGTCTCATTTCCAGAAACTTGATTATGAACAACTTCCTTTTAAGTGTCGGCTCTGCCATGAACATGGCCATTTCCAGCGCAATTGCCCAAAAGCCCAGCCAGAAGAAGAAGGCGAGGGATGGCAGAGGGTCAAAAAAGGAAAGGCCTCCTCCAAGCCAAATGAAAAAAGAGCATCAAGCAACGCACAGAAGTTAGATCCTAAAGTTCTGTCAAAGGAACCCGTCCAATCTCAAGCTATGATTCAGCAGCCAGTCACCGCTGCCCTAGGAGCAAGTTCCTCGGTGGTGAATGCCCCAGAAGCCCCTCCGGTTATTGTCATTCAGGAATCCACTCCCCCTGATCTCGTTATCCCTGTTGAGACGCAAGACACTCAAGGTGCCACCTCGTTGGAGCCAGGGGAAATCCAACCAGAATCAGCAAACCCTTTATCTAGAAGCTCTCCTGCTCGCGGAGACTCTCGAGAAGCGGAAGAGGACTCTGACCCAGGAGGAGACACTGATGAAGGATCCATTGAGTCTGGGAGCTCGCATGCAACTCTAGCCAAGAACCCAAGGGGTCGGAAACCAAATAAAAAGAAAAGGGAAGAAATCTCTTACGTAGATATTTTGCAAGGCTCCCAACAAACTCTTAAAAGTATGATGAATACAAGATCCAAGCAAGGCCAGGCCTCTAAAGGGGTCATCCCCTCTAAAAGTAAATAATGTGGTACATCTCTTGGAACTACAGAGGTCTAGGCAGTCCACAGAAAGTCGAAGCAATGAGAGACTTAGTAAGAATCAATAAGCCTGAGATCCTGCTAGTTCAGGAGACAAAAATGGAGGATGACTCTGCCCTCCATGCAGGAAATACATTCTGGAAAAAAAGCTCTGGGGAAGCTGTTAGCTCCAAGGGGGCCTCAGGAGGTCTACTCACCTTCTGGGATTCCTCCATATTTGAGCTGCTTGTTGTTCACAGTTCTATGAACTGGATCTACACCAAACTCACTCACAAAGTTTCAGGCCATCAAGTAAGTTTGTTCAACCTCTATGTTCCTATTTTGTTAGCTGAAAAAAAAGATTGTTGGGACTCAATTGAAGTGTTCCTAAGCCTCCACAAGCCTAAAAATATAATCATTGCAGGGGATCTGAATGTCACCCTAGATGCAAATGAGAAAAAAGGGGGCTCCATTGTCCGAGATCCCTCTCGGGAATGGGTTGAAGACACCATATTAGGATGGGATCTTGTTAACATAAAACCCTCCAATGGCAACTATACTTGGACTAATAAAAGGCTAGGGCCAGGGCACATCGCGGCCCGCCTAGACAGGTTTCTGGTCCATTCCACTTCCTCACCTTGGGGCTACATCGCTCATCCAAAATCCTTCCCAATTATGTCTCCGACCACAAACCTATCCTCCTTGATCTCTCCGTTGACGAAAACATGGGCCCCATCTCCGTTAGGTTTAGTCCCCTGTGGGTCCATCAAGATGGCTTTAGTCACATTGTCTCTAGCTCTTGGAGTAAAAAGGTTACTGGAAACCCCTCCTTTATTTGGGAAGAAAATCTTAGATGACTAAAACATGATCTTAAGAACTGGGCCAAGATTCATTCCTCCCCGGTCTCTTGCAGGAAAGATGCTCAAGCTGCCTTGGAAAACCATCAAGCTCTCATGGAATCTGTTCCCATCACTTAAATCATTTCTCGGACAGAAAGTAACCTCCAGAAATCCTTTTACAAAGCTTGCAGAGTTGAAGAAGAGTATTGGCGTCAAAAATCTAGAAGCCTTTGGTTAGCGAGTGGTGACAAAAACACCTCTTATTTTCACAAACAAGCTGAAGCTAGAAAAAATTTCAAAACAGTGAAGGAAATTTTCCATCAAGGCAATCTGGTGAAAGATTTTGAAGGCATTAAACAGGCTGCCTTTTCCCACTTCCAAGACCTTTATACAGCTCCTCCTGCTGAATCCTTAGACCCATATGCATACCCCCTCTCGCTAAATCCCAAAGTGATTCAAGCCTCTGATAATGACACTCTTGCAACTCCTATTACTATGAAAGAACTCAAATCTGCTCTGTCCCATATGAAACCGGACAACGCCCCTGGCCCAGATGGATTCACAGCCAGATTTTTTTCTAATTGCTGGGATATAATCAAATATGATCTTCTCCGGATGGTAAGGAATTCTCAAAGCCACCACAAGTTGGGAGGGAGTACAAACTCCTCTTTCTTGCCTTGATCCCGAAGGAGCAAGGGGCCTCTAATTTCTCCACATTCAGACCCATCTCCCTCTGCAACACAGGATACAAGCTGGTTACCAAGATTATAGCCAATAGGATCAAAACAATTCTACCGAGGATCATTCCCGAAAATCAAGGAGGTTTCATAAAGGGAAGAAAAATTCTAGACAATGTCATTCTTGTTCAAGAAGCCATCCATTCCAATGTCCACCGAAAAGAGAAAGGAATGGTTGTGAAACTAGATCTCGCCAATGCATTTGATAGAGTAAGACATGACTATCTCTTCATGGTGATGGAGAAATTCAGGTTTTCCCCTGAGCTCATTGGCTGGATTAAAGGATGCATTTGTTCCCCTTGGATAGCCCCTTTGGTCAATGGAAGATCGACAAACTTTTTCCAGGCCTCAAGAGGGCTGCGTCAGGGATGTCCCCTGTCTCCGCTCCTCTATGCCATTCAGGCCTCTGTGCTCAGCTTCCAGCTAAACAACTCTCAGCAAGATCTTTCCCTCCCTGGTCTCCGTATGGCTCCAAACGTTGTTGGGAGGCGCCGAATTCCATTCTGCAAGGAGCTTCAAGAAGGAGCTAGAAACCTACATTCAGGTCTTAGGAAGTAAGATCAACCTGCAAAAAAACAAAATTTATTGCTGGAACTGCCCTGGAACAGAAATTGGAAAAATCTCTAGAGTTCTAGAAATGGAATGCTCGCAGAATTGGGACTCATTCACATACCTGGGTGTCCCGATCTTTAAATCTGCCATCAAATCAGCGAACTGGAACCCCATCATTGACAAGTTAAAAGAAAAGATTCAGAAGTGGGGGGCCGTCTGGCTTACCCTAGCAGGAAAACTAGTATTGCTGAAATTTGTTCTTTACATTATCCCTATTTATCAATCTTCTATTTTTCTGGCCCCCATTACAGTCATCGGTAAGATTGAAAGTCTCTTCAAAAAAATTATGTGGGAAGGAGGAAAAGGAAACCTGAAAAAGTTACATCTTGTCAGTTGGGACAAAATCCAAAGACCTTACAGAGAAGGAGGCCTCCAAGTTAGAAGTATTCATGCTCAGAATTTAGCTATGGGATCCAAATTCCTTTGGCAACTGGTATCCGGAAGATCTAGCTGGAGAAAGAAGGTTTTGTGGAAAAAATACTTCACGGGGCAGAGACAACAGTGCTTAGATAAAAATCCTCCCAATAAAAAAAGATCCCCTATCTTTAAACTCTGTCTCAAAGCACTGGAACACTTCAGATCTTTATTGTACTGGATCCCTGGTAACGGGAAAAGAATCAAAGTTTGGGAAGATTCAATCCTTGGGGAAGAGCCTTTGGGGAAAAATCTTGGAATACATAATATAAAACAGTGGCTTCAGGAGCAGCATGTCTTCACCCTATGGGACCTTTCTGCCTGGGATAATGAAAACAACTGGATTGATTGGAATTTAGGAGGCCATCCCCCCAGGCTTGAAGAGGAGGCAAAGCTTTTGTCCAAGATTTTGTAGGGCAAAGCCCCACTAAACCAAGCTGCCAGGGACAAGAGAGGTTGGGGTACAAAATCTGGAAGTTTCACTACAGCTGAAGGCTATCAATCTTTAATGGCGGTCCCTCATGTTGCCCCAAATCCTATCCACTGGAATTTCATCTGGTCCACAATGTCCATCCCGAAAGTTGACCTTTTCTGCTGGAATATAGCGCACAGAAGTATCCTCACTGTGGAGAATCTAAGGAAAAGAGGCCTAGAAGGCCCCTCAAGATGTTCCCTGTGTAAGAATTATGAAGAAAACATTGACCACTTACTGCTTTTTTGTCCTTTCTCAAGAGAGGTATGGAAAGAAGTCCTTCCCATGAATATTCCCAGCTTTGATATGCCCGTTATAACTGCTGATCTCCTTTCCAATTGGGTTGACTCCTCTCCCTTCCATCTTGCCAAAAAGGACCTGCTCAAAACAGTTTGGATGTTGCTCCCTAAGTTTGTTTTCTGGAAACTGTGGCTTGAAAGGAACAATCGCCTTTTCAGAAATGTGGAGAGCCCTCCCTCAAAGGTTGCAATGAAAGCCAAAGTTATTCTTGGACAGACCCTGGATTACAAACCTGCTCTTTGGAATGCTCAGCCGTTAGATGATAGGGAAACTACATGTCTTACCACTCTAACCACAAGTGCTCAAGCACCACCCTCTGCCAGGTCTCCAGCTCTAGTTGTATGGAAAATTCGAATGAATGAAGAGGACTTTCTAAAATGGAGACTCTCGCAGGAGAATCACTATTTGTTTTTCGATGGCGCCTCTAAGGGCAACCCAGGTCCTTCGGGTGGAGGAGGAGTGATCCTCACACCCTCAGGCTCCATTCGATCCACCTTTGCCTGGGGGTTGGGAGTTCAATCTAATAACTTTGTTGAATTTTATGCTCTGTGGCAGGGTCTCCGACAAGCAATCAGTCTAAACATTCAAACTATCTCAGTCTTTGGGGATTCCAAACTTGTGGTGCAGGCCATGCGCACGAAGTCTAGTCCATCCAGCCTCCAAATGAATCGGATCTACCAGAAAATAATGATCTTAGCTGGCAAGTT
>ML784125.1:1345765-1361253 GCA_009831015.1 Picea engelmannii | reverse complement strand
GAATTAATAATAATATACTGAACAAACACCTACCCAGAAGGAGAAGTCGGCCCCAGTAAACTGGCAGGATTACTATAAATACAAGGCGCCAGTTTCTCATTTGTCACATCTCAGGACTGCAGTTTTCCCAGTTGGTGCGCACTACAGGTGTAGCTGGTGCGCAGGTTTGGAGGAGGGTTGCAGGTGTAGCTGCAGCAGCAACAAGTTTCAGTATTTGGCTTGGATATCTCTTAGCTAGGGGTTGGACTATCTGATCTGCTTTTTGTGATGCGCTATCCTTGGGGAGAGATGCGCTGCTCTTTGTTTGGCTATCTAGCCTAGGGTTTGCTTCTGGAGGAATTCTCAGGTCAAGGTTAAGGTGCTCGGAGGGAGGCTTCGGCCTGTGGTTGGGAGACGAGGGTATCGTCGTGGTAAAACAAGCACATCATCTTATATATTCTAACATCAACAGCGAGAAACTTGTAAGGAGTTGAGAAGTTGTAACCAGAGATTCATTGTCGAAGAGTAGGGGTGACAGACCGTGAGCAGTCTCTCTAGGTGAGAGACTGGTTGTTGTGGAGTGGTTGTCAGACCCGTGGGCATACTCTCCAGGCGAGAGTTTTGCTGAGAATTTTTACCTGGTGCGTTGAGCATTAGTCACAAGGCTCAGAGACTTCATGTCTGACCTGTTGTTGGTAACCATGGGAAGGGAAGTGGGGCAGTTGAAGGACTGTTGAGCAGATAAGGGGCACACTTCCTTGGGTGTGATAGGTGCGCAAGGAATGAGGTACTCTGGGATAGTTGCAGCAATGGGCACTTAGGACTGGGAAATTTTGTTGAAGTTTCAGACCATAGATTGTCGCTAGGAATCCTTTAGCCCTAGTGGAGTTGAGCCCCAACTTAGGGGTGACCTGTTGCTAAAATCTTATGAGAAAAAATGCCTATGGCTAGAAGGAACGTCTAAGTCAAGGCCATAGTTGTTGACTTTCATAAAAGATAAGTGTTCTTTGTGTGCTTGACTTGTTTATTGCGTGCATATTTGTTTATGATTGACATGGGTTAATTCTTATATGTTGTTGCATATGAGTATTTGTTATTTTTTTTATTGTCGCTTGCTCATGTAAGTTTGATACTTTTAGCCTGTCATTGTGGTTGTGCATGGATATGACCAATGTGGTTAGTATTTCCTTTTAAGTCAACCTTGGGATTTGGATATGAGTTTTCAAGAAGAGGGTGAAGTGGGAAAGCGTTCAAGAGAGTGGTCTGTGTGCACCAAGAGGCTGGAATTTGTGTGTGCATTGATGAGAATTAGATTCCATGCACAATGAAAGCTAAGTTGGTGCATGACACCTAGATGGTTGTGCGTGTGGTGGTGTTGTGTGAACTATATGTTGGTGCACACAATTTTGATTTACTTTCGCTACTAAGATCGTGTTGTAATGAGAAGGTTGATTCCATTGTTTTAAGTTGTGTGACACGACTCAAGCTTGGGATGAGCGCGTTACTTCAAGTGGTACGATGCAGACTTGTGTGTAAGAGTAAAAATTGCATGGTGAAATTTCAACGTAACATTGCTTGGTAGTAGGTTGGGGTGTTACAATTTGGTTGATTTAGAACTACAGAAGTTGAGGTGGTGTGACGTCGCCCGTCCTGGGGTGGCTGGAGACGTTACAAAGTGGTATCAAAGATTTGTCAGTGTGTTTTACAGAGTAGCATGGCCCATCCTAGGTGGTTGGGGATGTTACAAATTCATATTGGAGCTATTGGTTTAACACTAGACTTGTATGGGACAAAGATAGCATGAATAGAGGTGTGCATTAAAAATTGATGTTGCGTAGTGAAAAGTTTAGTTTACGCAAAAAACCATTGGTGCACGGTATAGAGTTATTATGCGTGCAAGAGTTGTGATGCACGATTGTGCACACTAGAGTTGGAATGTTAAAATCATCCCAGAAATTCGAGAGAACGGATTCTAACAAAATGGTGCAAAGTTTTCATGTAGTTGTTTCATGAAATCACCTAACAAATCTTGTTGTCTACACATTTTGTAGAATTATCAGTGATTAGAGCAGGACAAAGTCAATGAGGAAGGATAAAATCATGGAAGATGCGTAAAGGACTTATAGTCCCAATGATGAATTCATGAATCTGTATGTCGGTTTGGGTGCTGATGGTACAAAATCCAAGGGGGGGGGTGCATAAACTTGGTAGAAAATGTAAAAGTATTGCAGAAAGATGTCTATAGCTATAAGGTTGATAATGAAAGGATTATAAGAGCCAAGGCGCAACAAGATGAATTCAATGTAAAATTGATGCAAAGTCTAGACATAATAGAAAAGAAGATGGATAAGGAGATAGAGTCGAGTAGATCAAGAAGTCGCAAGTCTCATGACGAGAAAAGAAGAGAAGAAATAAGTGTTGGTAAGCATTCTTTCAGGAAAGAGCGCAGTAGTTCGAGTCCATCTCCTGTCAGAAATCACAAGAGAAGGATTGGGGTGGACGAACTATAGGGGGGAATGAATAAGATCAGGCCTCCTACCTTTGATGGTGAGCATAAAAAGGATGAGGATGCAGAGACATCGTTGATGGGTATGAGGAAGTACTTCCAGCTGCATAACTATTGTACGTAGGAAGAAGGGAGAATTGTTATCTATCAGTTAAAGGCAAAGGCATTAATGCGGTAGGATGAGTATGTGCAAGTGCAACACATTGATGAGAAGAAAGTGACTTGGAGAGAGTTCAATAGGTATTTCCAAAAGAAATACTTAATGAAGTGGTACTATGACAGAAAAATGAAAGAGTTCTTTGAACTCAAGCTTGGGAGCATGACAATTGACGAGTATGAAAAAGGATTTTTAGAATCGTTGAATTATGTGCCTTTTATCAAGGATGACTAGGTGAAGATTTAAAGATATTTGAGTGGGTTTCCCTCATTTATCAGTGACAAGATATAGTATGATGACCCTAAGACCTTGGAAGAAACCATAAGACGCGCTAAGTGTCTTTATGAGTAGCAGAGGGAAAGACCAACTTTCCAAAAGGCTTGGGAAGACAAGATGAAAAGTAAGGTGGAACAAAGGAATAAGGGAGCTAAGCCACCATTTTTCAAAAATACTGTGCAAAGACAGATGACTCCCCAAGAGCCCAGAATGACAGAGATAGTTGGACAAAAGTCATGGTAACAACCTATGTAGTGTTGGGGTTCTGGCAGAAATTATATGCGCAGAGATTTCTCTAAAAGAAGTGATAAATCTAGGACTGTGCACAGTGTACAACAAGTTGCGACAGTTGAGGACATGGGTAGAAATGTGCCAAGGATTTACGTCGCACTGGATAACAAGCAGGCTAAGTTTCAGTCGCACATGATCGAGGTGGAAGGTAAGATTAATGAACAACCAATTACTATTTTAATAAAATCAGGGGCTAGTCATAGTTATCTAGATCCTCAGATGGTGGAAATATTCCATTTACCGAGAAGGAAACTTGGAAAATCTTGGTTGGTACAGTTAAATACAAAAGCAAAAAGGAAAATTAGTGAGATGGTTAAGTAATGTCCAATGGATATGAATGGACTGCGCACAAAGGTTGATTTGAATATTATACGTTTGGGCTTGTAGGATTGCCTCATTGGTATGGATTGGTTGGATGAGCATCATGTTGTCCTGGATTGTTATAATAAGACATTTACTCGTTTGGGAGAGCAAGGAAATTTGAGGTCAGTTCAAGGAATTCCAAGAGTTGTGACTACCAAAGAAATTTCAGCATTGGAGTTGAAGAAAATCTACAGGAAAGGTCAAGTATTCACAATTCACATGGAAGAGGCACCTAAGGATAAAGTGCCAAGTGTGGAAGACTGCGCAATATTGAAAGAGTATCAGGATGTAATTAAAGAGATACTAGGATTTGCTCTGAAAAGAGATATTGACTTCTTTATTAACCTGATGCTGAGAGAAACACATGTATCCAAGACTCCTCATAGGATGAGTACGCCAAAGTTGAAGGATTTGCGGATGCAACTTGAACAGCTTCTGAAGAAGGGGTATATACACCCAAGTGTGTCACCTTGGGATGCACCAGTTTTATTCCTGAAGAAGAAGGATGGTACACTGAGACTTTTTATCGACTTTGGGCAGTTGAACAAAGTAACAATAAAGAACAAGTATCCTTTTCCAAGGATAAATGACCTGTTTGATCAACTTAGAGGCGCGCAGATATTTTCCAGGATAGATGATCCGAAATTATCTTTTAAAAACTATGGTTGAGTTTTAAAACATGAGTTCATTAACCATTTAAAAAAATGATGAAAGAGGAAGAATCAATGATGTAGGATGGCATCCATAGTAAAATATACAGATCTAGAAATGAGCACAAGAATCAACAAACCATAACAACAAAAAGTTGTTAACGGAGTTCGGCAATATCGCCTACAACTTTGGGCCTTTGTCTCAGTGGGCGAGGCTTTCTAATTTATCTTCAAAGCTTAAAAAGTACATATCATAAGTGTCAAATGAATTACAAAATGATCTAGTTGTATTCTACTAGATCTCAAGAACCCAACACAACTGACGACACTGAAAACGGATGAACGAAGCTCCCAGAAATGGCCCGCAAAGTTGCTCTCCTCAATGGATTCCCTACATAAAAAATGGCTTTGGATTTTCCTTCAGCATTTCCTCTCTTCTGAATCTCTCCCAGGCTGCCAAGAACCTCTGGTTTATATATATTTCAAGTTGGTAACATCCTCCCAACTTCCTCCCAAGATCTGGCCTCAAAAAGAGCTCCAGATCCTCCAACAATGGCCAAAATCTCCCAAAAATGGCTAAAAAAAAAATAAAAAATTCTTATAATATAGTTAAAAAACCCACTTTTGGGCCAAAATAGGTTATAGCCCCCGAATTTTGAGCCCCTAGTCATATGTGCGCGCTCCATGTTGTCAAGCAACTATGTGTTGGCCCCTTAACCGTCGACCCCTGGTCATGTGGCTTGGCCATATGGCCTTGTCCTAATCCTCCACGCGCCTTTCTATTTGTTTGGCCCTTGGTCACAAGCCTCTGGTCACGCGCCTTGGTCGACTGGCTAGCCCGACCAACCGAGCGCTAACCCCACACATCTGCGCCAAGGTATAGGTCATATCGCAAGGTTCTATGCATGTGTGTCGGGGGTTTAACCACAATAATCATCTGCCAAAAGGTAATAAGTGTGGGCATATTGCATAGGCACATGGAAACGTGTCGGGGGTTGGGGCCTAGCTCTAGCCCTTATCTCTGCCACCATACTCCATACTTCAATTCAAATAATTAAATCAAATGTTATGGTGTAAGAACCACTGTGGGCGGGCTAGTAGCCCAGTCTTGCCAAAGTGCTCCGCCCGAACCAGAGGTCACGGGTTCGACTCCCGTGGAGTCCATACAATTTTTCCACAACAACCAGCCAATGAAGGGGTGACACGTGGCATCCCATGTCTGGGCCACGTTGCACCATAACACTTTCCCTAACACGTGTCAACATCCAATTCTCCCACACGCATCACTGCCATGTGTCACCAATAGACTAGTCCACGCAACTGCCAACACATCACTGCCACGACACTTGTACAGTCGTACGAACTGTACGGTCAGGTGCCACGTCAACATTATATGGACTGTACAGTCAGCAAAATTTTGCATGTTTGGCAAAACAAACAGAACGCGATATCTTACTCATACGACGTTTGTTTGAGCCCGTTCAAGTTGCGTTGGGTTTGTAATGACGAGGCCTACACACATGTTCATTTTGAAGCAATTATGAGCACTTTGATTTTTAGGCCTTCATGGACCCATTTTGGTTCTTGAATCCATTTTGGATCACACCTCCCCACTAAGAACTTTTGGTCCTCCAAAAGGATATTAATCGGTCATCAAGTGCGGGATAGGCCACCCCACTTGTTCTCTGTCTTTAAAATATGTCATGTGCACCTGTCTTATCAAGATCAATTGAAAAACAACCATGACAACTGACAGCATATTGTTAGCCACTTGTACTTTATCACATCTTACTGAAGCCACTATAATCCATGTTGACAACATTAGCAATGTTAACATCATAAATACGACTGCAAATGAGCTAATATGTTTGTAGTATTTGCACGACATTAGCTTATCTTGAAGCAAATTATGATTGAACTTCCATT
This sequence comes from Picea engelmannii, assembly GCA_009831015.1. Lineage (NCBI taxonomy): Eukaryota > Viridiplantae > Streptophyta > Pinopsida > Pinales > Pinaceae > Picea > Picea engelmannii. The sequence continues at coordinate 1,355,105 of ML784125.1, read as the reverse complement.
CTACAATGATCTCATGTTCATGCTTAAGATCAATTGCTCGATTTGGGGCAATTATAGGTGTGTTGCTTGCATGAGCTGCCTTCCTTAATTGTTCCATTGTTTGAAGAGATTGATTTGCTTTTAAATGATGAGCATGTACAACATATTCTGTGTCTGCTTTGATTAAGTGATATTGATTATCTTCCTTATAGAAGATTGCTTTGCGATCATACAAATAAGGATTGCTTAAGACCATTCCACATTCATTGAGTGGCACCACATCACACGTTACCTCATCCACAAACTTGGATTAAATTGTAAACTTTAATGTGCACTGCTTTGTTATGTGCAATTTATGGTTGTTGCTTATCCATTTAAGTGAGTAAGGCTTATGATGCATCTGAGTGTTTAATCCCAAATGTTTAACCACTTCCTCTGAAATCAAGTTAGATTGAGATCCACTATCTATCAATGTGTCGACCTTAGTATGCTTCATTATGACCCTTATGTGAAACAATTTACTTCTAGAATCATATCCATCACCAATTTTACCTATCAAACCAACCACTGTGATTTTAGATTCATCACCCGAATCTGATCCCAAGTCTGTTGGTTGTGATGCTGCTGCAATTGTTTGCCTCCCTTTCCTCTCTTTGAACCATTTCAGTCTCTTCTTGGGATGCAATTGACAGCAATGGTCCTCATCATGCCCCTCTTTCTTGCAATGCTTGCAAGAGAGCTTCTCTTCCTTTCTTGCCATTGAATTTGCCTTCTTGCCATTCCCCTTCCTTTTGTCCTCTTTTCTCGAAGATGATTCCCTTGATACACCAACTCCTATTTTCCCTACCTCAATGTATGTTGCTTGAACAGAAACCTCATCAAGATTAGTAGGTCCAAACATTAATACAGTGTTACGAATGTGTGTAGGTAAACCTCCTATATACTTCATAAGAGTTTATTGGGTATGTAATGGAATGTCTAACATTAATGCCATCTTACGAAATTCATCTGTGTATTCTTTCACTATTTGTCCCTTTCTTAGTATAAGACCTTGCCATTCAATTAAAGCCTTCTCTTTATAACCCAAAGGATAAAATTGCTTTCTAAGTGCAGAAAATAAAACTTGCCATGATGGAAATACATTACCCACTTGTTGTGTGCCATTTTGCAACTTGCTTTGCCACCAGATGAGTGTTGTGCTTGCAAGTCGAAGCGATGGAAATTTGATTTGAGTGGCCTCATCTTTGATTTGTTGCACACTGCAATAAACCTCCATCTGTCTGACCCAGTTATCAAGCCTCTCTGCCTTGACTTCACCACCATACATGGGTAATTCAAATTTCACATCAAGCTTAAGTAAAGGCATATTATTTTTATGTTTATGGGAATGTTTTCTTGCGGTGGATTTGGAACTTGTACTTGAAGAAGAAGAATTTGAAGGAGAAGAAGGAGGTGAAGGAGGAGTTTTAGGAGGATCCTCTCTTTCTTCACTTTTGGATTTTGAAGATTCACCTAGAATCAATCTCTTCTGCTCCAAGTAATCATCATATAAAACCTTTACCATCTCCGACATGGCGAAGAAAGTCTTTTGAAACTCTATCTCATCATGAGAAAGTCCCTCTTCCGATGCCATCTTCTCACTTTGAGAAGTTCTCTTTCTCAATCCAATCTCAGGATTCTCTTCAACAAGATCGCCTTCACCATGATTCATCCTTTCCCTGGTAATCATGCAAACTCAAAAACCAACCGTCAACTTGCTCTAATACCACTTGATTCGAAATGATCTTTAAAAAACTATGGTTGAGTTTTAAAACATGAGTTCATTAACCATTTAAGAAATTGATGAAAGAGGAAGAATTAATGATGTAACATGGCAGCCATAATAAAATATACATATCTAGAAATAAGCACAATAATCAACAAACCATAACAACAAAAAGTTGTTAACGGAGTTTGGCAATATCACCTATGTCTCTGGGCCTTTGTCTCTGTGGGTGAGGCTTTCTTAATTCTCTTCAAAGCTTCAAAAGTACATATGATAAGTGTCAAATGGATTACAAAATGATTTGGTTGTGTTCTTCTAGATCTCAAGAACCCAACATAACTGACAACACTGAAAAGGGATGAACGAAGCTCCCAGAAATGGCCCGCAAAGTTGCTCTCCTCAATGGCTTCCATACATTAAAAAAATGGCTTTGGCTTTTCAATTCTTCAACATTTCCTCACTTTTGAATCTCTCTCATGCTTCCAAGAACCTCTAGTTTATATATTTCAAGTTGGTAACATCCTCCCAACTTCCTCCCAAGATCTGGCCTCAAAAAGGGCTCCAGATTCTCCAATAATGGCCAAAATCTCCCAAAACTAGCTAAAAAACCAAATAAAATCTTATAATATAGTTAAAAAACCCACTTTTAGGCCAAAATAGGGTGCAGCCCTCGAATTTTGGGCCCCTGATCATGTGGCTTGGCCATATGGCCCTGTCCTAATTCTCAACGCGCCTTTCTGTTTGTTTGGCCCCTGGTCTTGAGCCTCTGGTCACGCGCCTTGGTTGGCGAGCTAGCCCGACCAACTGGGTGCTAACCCCACATATCCGCGCCAAGGTATAGGTCACATCGCAAGGTTCTACGCATGTGCATCATGGGCTTAACCACAACAATCATCCGCCAAAAGGTAAGAAGTGTGGGCATATTGCATAGGCACATGGAAACACGTCGGGGGCTGGGGCCTAGCCCCAACCCTTATCTCTGCCACCATACTCCATACTTCAATTCAAATAATAAAATCAAACGTTATGGTGTAAGAACCATCGTGGACGGGCTGTTAGCCCAGCCCTGCCAAAGCACTCTGCCCGGACCAGAGGTCATGGGTTCAACTCCCATGGAGTCCATAGAATTTTTCCACAACAACCAACCAATGAAGGGGTGCCACGTGGAAACCCATGAATGGGCCACATGGCACCATAACACTTGACCTGACACTTTTCAACATCCAATTCACCCACACGCATCAGTGCCCATGTCACCAATGGACTGGTCCACATAATTGCCAGTGCATCACTGCCACGTCACCTGTACGGCCATACAGATTCTACGGTCGACTGCCACGTCAGCACTATACGGATTGTACAGTCAACAAAATTTTGCTTGTTTGACAAAATGAAAAGAACGCGATATCTTGCTCATACGATGTTCGTTTCAGACCGTTCAAGTTACGTTGGGTTCATAACGACGAGGCCTACACACATGTCCATTTTGAAGTGATTCTAAGAACTTTGATTTTTAGGCCTTCCTGGACCCATTTTGGTCCGTGGATCCATTTTGGATCAATAGATATTAGATCTGGTTATCACTAAGTGAGAGTAAAAGAGGAATACATCAGTAAGATGACCTTCAGAACAAGGTATGGTCATTGCTAGTTTACAGTGGTGCCATTTGGGTTGTCGAATGCACCAATTGTCTTCATGTGTTTAATAAATGGAGTTTTCATAAATTACTTGGAAATGTTTGTCATTGTATTTTTGGATGACATTCTTATTTACTCAAAGTCCGAGAAAGAGCATGAGAAACACTTGAGGATGGTGTTGCAGGTGTTGAGGGAGCCTCAACTTTATGTGAAACTGAGCAAGTGTTCATTTTATCAGCGACAAATTTCTTATTTGGGTCATATTATTTAAGAAGAAGGAATAGTTGTGGACCTAGTGAAGATAAAATCCGTTGAGGAATGGCCAAAGCCAAGAAATGTCGTAGAAGTGAGATCCTTTATGGGAATGGCAGGGTACTACAGAAGGCTTATTGAAGTATTTTCATAGATTGTGCATCCAATTACATCCTTGCAGAAGAAAAGTGTTTTATTTGAGTGGAATCCAGATTGCGCAAGGAGTTTTCAGCACTTGAAAAGATTGTTGACAAGTGCATTGATTTTGAGGATTATTGATCCATATGCAGACTTCGTTGTGTGCACGGATGCATGCAAGGAAGGAATCAGTGGAATCCTGAGTCAAAATGGACTTGTGGTGTGCTACGAATTAAGGAAGTTGAAGGAGAATGCAAGACTCTATGCCATACATGATTTGGAATTGGAAGGCATAGTGCATGCTTTGAAGATGTGGTGACATTATCTCATGGGTAAGGGATTTGAGTTGATAATAGACCATTGTGGTCAAATGTATTTGTTTGGATAGCTAAGTTTGAATGTCAGACAAAGCAGATGGTTAGAGTTCTTTAGTGAGTATAACTTTGGCATAAAACATATCAGTGGAAAAGAGAACAAAGTGGTTGACACGCTTAGCGGGAGGGTACATGAGATGCATTCTACAACCATTAGCATGTACCAGACATATATGTGCTATAAGGATATACGTGTGACTTTACAACAAGGCATGTCGCAGACAAAGTTTGAATATTATGAGTTAAGAGAGGATGGAATCCTCGTGTATAGACGCAGAGTCTATGTGCCAAATGATTAAGAGTTGAATAACCTGATTTTGTCAAAGATGCCTAAGGTTACTTATCCTGGACATCCAAGTTACTAGAAGACCATTGTCGTGGTTAAGAAGCAATACTTTTGGCCAAGTATGAAAACGGAAGTTGCAGATTTCATTGCGAGATGTCTCGAATGTCAAGAGGTCAAGGCTGAGCAGAGACATCCAGCTGGCTTGCTACAACCTTTTCCCATTCATGAATGGAAGTGGGAAGTTGTGAACATGGAATTCATAACTAAGTTGCCTAGGATTGCTAAACAACATGATTCTATTATGGTGGTGGTGGCCAAGCTTACTAAAGATGCCCATTTTATTCCAGTGAAGTCAATGCACAAGGAAACCGACATTGTTGAGATATATCTGCACGACGTTGCTAAGTTGCATGGTGTACCTAAGACAATTGTGTCTGACGGAGATTCCAAGTTCACTTTGAACTTTTGGAAAGGGTTATTCGAGGGATTTGGGACAAGTATGAGTTTCAGCACAACATATCACCCTGAGACAGATGGTCAGATAGAGATAGTAAATCGGGTGATTAAGACATGTTGAAGATGTATGTCATGGATAAGCCATCCAAGTGGGAAGACTACCTTCATTTGGTTGAGTTTACTTACAACAATGGGTATCAGGCATCTTTAAAGATGAGCCCATTTGAACCACTTTATGGTATAAAGTGAAACACACCAGTGAGTTAGGATAACCCAACAGACCACACAGTAGTTGGGTCAAATCTACTCTGGGAAATGGAGGAGCAGATGGTAAAGATAAGGCAGAACCGAAAGATTGCCCAGGACAGGCAGAAGAGTTGTGAAGATAAATGTAAAAACCACAGGGAATTTAGAGTGGGTGATCACGTGTTTCTGTAAGTGAAGGCCAGGCATAGTTCCCTGAAGTTGGGAAAGTGTTCTAAGTTAGGAGTGCGCTATTATGGGCCATTTGCAATCCTTAAAAGGCTTGGTCATGTCGCTTATATTCTTGCATTTCCTACATCATTATGCATTCATAATTATTTCCATGTGTCATTTCTTAAGAAGTATGTACCTGGTGCTAATCATGTCATTGATTGGAATGTGATTCAGGTGGAGCGAGAAGGTGGATTTCAAGTGCGATCGGTTTTCATATTGGACCAAAAAATCAAGCAGCTCTAGAATCAACTCATGGAGTTGGTAAGGGTCCAATGGACCTGGTACGGTCTTGAGTATGCAACCTAGGATCGTGAGGATCCTATGTGAGCAGAGTATCCTCATCTTTTTTATGATGTTTGAAATTTTGTATGTACATGTGTATATGATGCACTGAGGACAATGCATAAATAAGGGGAAGGAGATTGTAATGTCCCTGATCCGGAACCCTTTGTAATTGTACATAGGCTAGTGAGTCATTTGGTACCAAGTGCAAATGTAATGTATATATATAGGCTGGTGAGTCGTTGACACCTGGTTATGATGTTGCACGCATCAGAGTAAGTGCATGGAGAATTGTTATAAAGACAGGGTGCGCACATTTTGTGTGTTGCGCACAGTATTGATTTTATATGTGTGTGTGTGATTATTTATGTTTTGAGGTCGGAGATCCTGTATGATTATGAGGCTGGTGAGCCTAGACGCAAATAGGCCAGTGCGCCTATGCATGTAAATATAATCATGTTTATTAATATAATATTGCATCGTTGTGTGTTGACTGAGTCAGACAAAAAGAGATGGGGGGTCTACTCCACCATAAAAGGGAAAAAGGGGGTGAGTTGTAAGTCTTAGAAAATATTTTATAATATTTATGGGAAAAGTGTAAATGTCAAATATATTATTTTATCCTAAGTTCACGAGGGTAGGGAACTAGTCACCAAGTGGCTTGAAGCTACTTTTGGAGGTGACAAGTGTTAAGTGGAAGGCATGTAATATATATTGTCGGCCTTAGTGTATTTTTGGGAGGATGGGATGGGAGATGATCCAGAATTCAGGGAGGAATTGATGTTGCAGCATCTCATGTGCAGAAGGGGGTCAGACTATATGGAAAATCCAATTATTACATTATCAACAACGAGAAACTTGTAAGGAGTTGAGAGGCTGTAACCAGAGATTCATTGTCGAAGACTCAGGGTGACAAACCGTGAGCAATCTCTCTGGGTGAGAGACTGACTGTTATGGAATGGTTTTCAAACCCTGGGCATACTCTCCAGGCGAGAGTTTTATTGAGAGTTGTTACCTGGTGCACTGAGCATTAGTCGCAAGGCTCAGAGACTTCATGTTCGACCTGTTGTTGGTAACCATGGGAAGGGAAGTGGGGAAATTGAAGGACTGTTGAGTAGAGAATAGGCACACTTTCTTGGGTGTGATAGGTGCATGGGGAATAAGGTATTGTGGGCTAGTTGCAGCAGTGGACACTTAGGACTGGGAAAATTTGTTGAAGTTTCAGACCATAGTTTGTCGTTAAGAATCCTTTATCCTTGGTGGAGTTGAGCCCCAACTCGGGGGTGACCTGTTGCTGAAAGCTTGTGAGCAACAACGTCTATGGCTATGTAACACCTTGTTTCCCCCAGTTTGTAAAAATAAATGGACTGGCGAAGAACTGTGGCAAACTCAGAAATGTGAATATGTGATGTGAATGGACCTTGTGGAAAAGGTCGATGAATGTGAATAATATTATGAATTTATATTGCAGGACTGCTGAGAGGGGATATGCTGAAAAAGAGACCACGATGGCTGCAGAAAGGTGGTGGAAGGCACCTGGAAAGGTGGCGTTAACTTCCACCGAAAATCAATATCGTATTTGGACTCCACTGACCTGGAGAACCAAAAGCGGCTCGCTGGCCCCGAATTAAATGTCTCGCAGGCTGGTAGGTAGATGGCTCCTCGGGAATTAATGAGGGATGGGGATGTGAACCGCCCATCCATAGAGTTGTCAGGCCTGACCAGCGCGAGGGAAATCGCACCACACGCAACCTCGCAAGAGGATAAGGCGTGGGGGAGAAGCGATTGGGGGCAGACGCGAGGGGAGAAAAAGAGCTCTGGCGATATGAAGAGTGGGTGATAGCAGAGAGGAAGGAGAGTAACCTTCGCTCCTGGTCACTGGCAAACAGAGACGCAATCTCATGGCATCGTGGTCTCAGCTCGGGGGTGGCTAGTGGTAAATCCGCTGGGAGTCGTTGAGCATATGGTTGGGTGGAAACGATCACCCCTCTCAGCAGTTGCATAACCCCTGGTGTTACTTTCTGATAATTGTTTTGCCTTTGGCATCTTGAAATATATGTATACTAACATTTATGATCATAAGCTATGATATTGTGAATGATTTCATTATAAGAATGTCTGTATGGTGTCTTGATCAGTACTGATAGTTGTATGTTTATATGGAAAGACTACGTATGGCTTATGTTCTCATAAATCGTTATTTATATCCATACTGATCTAATTCAGACTTCACGCCTGGTTCTCGGGAGAGAGATACCCTTATCTACCTCAGATAGTACCCTAGATAAATCTCCCCATAAAGATACCCTTCTCGAAAAGCCCATCAAGAACCTGGAAAAAGGATGTAAAGGCACAAGGCCTTGAGAAATCCCTGATAAGTATCGAATCGATGGACGAGATTCCATCGGGAGATCGGTGGTCACTCACGGTCGTCAGATCGGAAGAAGAAACTGGAGTGTTAAGCGCCTTAACCCTGAATAGGTGTTGATCGACGGATGAGATCCCGTCGGGAAATCTGTGGTCACCCATGACCGTTAGATTGGTAGGAGAAAGTAGGGGGTTAAATGCCTTACCACTTTGTCTTTCTGTGTCTTCGTCGGTAGCGAAGAGATCGGGATCGTAGATCCCCAAGGTCCATGAGAACATTTGAACCGTTGATTTTTCCACGTCCAGGAAGTCGTGGGAGAATGCAAAAGTTAGGAACCTGTCTGAGTCGTCAGATCTCGGCTGGAGAACCCGACAGCCGTTGGATTTGTCAGGAGATACCCGAGGGTTAAACCCCCAGTGAATAGGGGCGAAAGCCCCGAAATAGATCCGGATCGTCCGATTAAAGGAGGCCACGTGTCGTGAGATCTCCCATTTCAGGAAATCGAGAATCGGGAACTTGGGAGTTCTGGTGACGAAAGATCGGGGCATTCCATGGTAGAAACCCCGAAGTAGATTCGGGTCGTCCGATTAAAGGAGGCCACATGTCGTGAGATTTCCCATTTCGGGAAATTGGGAGTTGGGAACTCGGGAGTTCTGGTGATGAGAGATCGGGATGTTCCGTGGTGGAAACCCTGAAGCAGTCGTAGGCCGACCAATTTCGGGAGGCTACGTGTCGAGAGATTACCCGTTTCGGGAAATCGGGGATCGGGGATTCGGGAGTTCCGTTGACAAGAGGTCGGGCTCTCGCCTTGATAAATCCCGACGGAAGAGAGACTGTGGTTATGTGGGAAGAGGTCATATTGACCAAGGCATAACCCAAGGGGCTAATCACCGATTTAGGCTTGTTTGGCACTTCAGGGTTTCGACACTTGGGATACCGAAGGGCATGTTCCTTCATGCTCTCAAACCCCAAAATCCAGACTTATAAATATCGAGATGTTACCATGTGGTTAAGTCCCGATGAACGGACGAGATTCTTTCGGAGGATCTCAGGGTCTATAACGACCGTCAGATGTGAGGAAGAGATGTCAACTTTAAGCTGGGGCGCGAATGCGCCTTAGGGTAAGTGGTGAGCAGATCTGGGCGGCCAAAGTCCACCCGCCCAGATCTACGACTGAGGCTTCATTCTGGAGCCCCCTTGTTGTTCTGCCTTTAGCGATGAGGGGGGGGTCCGGAATCGAACGCGCAACTCTGGAACGGTCAGGATTTATTCGCCTTGATCAATGACATTCAGGCGAATTCCGGACCCCCCTTGCCATTCTACCTT
>ML784125.1:1332090-1345713 GCA_009831015.1 Picea engelmannii | reverse complement strand
GGGGCCTGTCTCCTGTCACGTCGCCCACCGTGTCGTGTTTACCCTCTCGCCACCTGTACTCCACTCAACCACGCAACAGGGCCGTTCTTAATGGCCATTTGCTAACCCTGTAGGGATTCGTCCCCATTGGCTAGTCACTAACCCTGCCGTGGTTCGGTGGTTGCAGAGTCGAACGATTCGACATCCCTGTAGCGCTAAGGTGCGAAATACAAAGAGGCACCATGATTATTTGACCTGTGATCATGACCCGCGATCACATGGGAGCAGAGAGAGAGAAAGAGCTAGCTTACGCTAGGCCTCCGTAGATATTTCGGGGGCTCTGATTCTGCAGAAATCAACGAAAATTTGATTATGGTAGTGGGTGTGTGACAGGCTAGGTGGAACGTCTTAGTCAAGGCCGCAATTGGTGACTTTCATAAAAGATAATTGTTCTTTGTGTGCTTGTCTTGTTTATTGCATGCATATTTGTCTATGATTGACATGGGTTAATTTATGTATGTTGTTGCATATGAGTATTTGTTGTTATTTTGTTTATTGTTGCTTGCTCATGTAAGTATGGTAATTTTAGCCTGTAATTGTAGTTGTGCATGGATATGACCAATGTGGTTAGTATTTCCTTTTAAGTTAACCTTGGGATTTGGTTATGAGTCTTCAAGAAGAGGGTGAAGTGGGCGAGCATACAAGAGTGTGGTCTGTGTACACCAAGAGGCTGGACTTTGTGTGTGCGTTGATGAGAATTAGATTCCACGCACAGTGAAAAATTAGTTGGCACATCCCGCCTAGATGGTTGTGCACGTGCTTGTGTTATGCGAACCGTATGTTGGTGCACACAATTTCAAGTTACTTATGTTGCTAAGATCATGTTGTAATGAAAAGGTTGCTTCCATTACTTTAAGTTGTATGATGTGACTCAACCTTGGGTTGAGCGTGTTGCTTCAAGTGGTATGAGACAAACATGTGTTTAAGAGTAAAAACTGCGCAGTGAAATCTCAACGTAACATTTCTCAGTAGTAGGTTGGGTTGTTACAATTTGGTTGATTCAAAACTACAAAAGTTGAGGTGGTGTGACGTGGCCCATACTAGGGTGGTTGGGGAAGTTACAGTTGGTATGTGTGCACACCTTGTATATGTCGAGAGTAGATTTTGTGGTGAAATGAATCACTTGGACATGGTGGGTGATCGCAAAACGCATCACAAAGTTCATCGTAGAACTTGTCGTAGACTTGATGGTAGAGACAATATGGGCATAGACACAGATGGTTTGATGCACAATGGAAGTAGGTGTCGGACCTGTTGTGCACACCTTGAGAGAATAGGCACAGAGTTCGTCGGGTGAACCGATCACTTGGGTAAGGCAAATGGACATAAGATTTATTGCACGACTTGTCACATATCTAACCATAGAACTGATCATAGAAGCGAGTGTAGAGGGTGATCATAGAAGCGATTGTGAATGGGGAGTAGTTCTAGGTTGTAGCAACTTGAAGCACTTGGGTGAACGACTTGAGGCGACCTAAAAGAGCTCCACGATAGGTAGTTGATTGGGCACATTTCGATCATGACATCTTCATGTCGTGCATCGCTGGCAGTTGAGTTGAGTTGGGTTGTTGGACGAGTGGGTCGATCGCAACCTTCGAATGAGGTAACTCTTCACAGAGTTACAACAGTCAGTTAACAAAAGTATGGCTTGACAGTCAAGTGATGGATGCATAGTACCTTGAAGTGAAAGCAGTCAAGGCGTGAAGATGCAAAGACATTGGAGATGAGTTCGGGTGGTTGCATGTGAAGTTTGGGACTTAGATGGATTTATGAAGTGGAGGGATAGAATCATCCTTTTATCACAACAAAGGTCTTGCAGGTTTATGATGAAGTGGAGGGATGGAATCATCCTTTTATCGCAACAAAGGTGTTGAAAGTTTATGATGAAGTGGAGGGATCGAATCATCCTTTTATCGCAACAAAGGTCTTGCAGGTTTATGGAGCTACGAACGGTGATTGGGGGCAGTTCATGTAGAGAGTCAGTTTCTTGGGCAAGTGAAGGGAAAGGACAACAGACTTGAACCATGGGCGCCACAAAGGATGCCGCTAGAAAGGTATGGTTGGTTTTGAGTTCCTGGATTTCCTAAGTGTTGCAGTGAGTTCTTTGAAGGGACGTCAGATGACTTGCTGGTTCAAGTGCAATCCATTTCTGCGGTGAAAATCGATAGACTTAAGGGTGGCTCAAGTGGTGTAGATTCGAAGAATTCATTTAGCAGTTGGGACGTCTTGATGGGGCAAATGTGCAGACATATTGGGGCGACCTGCTTGGATGAGTCTTATGGTTGACTTGGGAATATTTAGATACAGTTGTGGAGGTGGCTTGAGGATTCTTCCTAACTCTTTGATGAGGTGCATTGGACAGGTTGTTGCGGTGAAGTAGGAAATGAAGTTTGTACATGCCAATTTTGAGAGGATGGATGAGGTGCCTTAGCCATATTTTTTGGGTCATGAGATGACTTGACAATTGTGATGACAGTGCCAAAGTTTGGACGCTTGCAACAGATGCAAGGCAGTTTCGTTCTAGGATATGGAAGGAGTGAGCAAAGAAGTCGACCAAGAATTGTTGGAAGTCAACCTAAATGGGAAAAATGCAAACCAAGTGACTTGGGTGGTGTTTGATCGCCTTTGGTATGGAACATTGGATGAGGCAGATCACACCTTGGTGACTTGTGGATGATTGTGTGATGACTCAGAGATATGGGAGGGTCATTAGTTGGAGTTTACAAAAGTATTGGTGCAAACGTGCCTAAGGTAGGGAAGTTCTTTGAGGTGGCTCATTCCACTTAAAGCACTTTGGACAGTTCGTTGGGACGTTTTGAGAAGTGCAGGTGAGTTGGCCACACTCATCACAGATGTTGAGTTGCAAAGAGGTGACTTGACGAAAGGAGGTGAGTTAAGAACTTGTCTGGGTTTGGAGGATTGTGTACACAGACAATTGTAGCATGAAGAGATTACTTGGGCATGGGAATTTATATTTCTTTGGACAATAAGGTTGAGGGTGAAGCCTAACCATTCCAAGGCATAGAGAAGCAAACATAACAACATGGTCCAGTGATGAAGTAGTGGGGAAAAGGAAACCTCGACGCACAGTTCTTGGTGTAGAGATTGGCTTACTGTGTCATGAGATGGGCAGTGGAGTCAAGTTGCCACAAACTAATTTGTCTTGGGATGACTTCATAGTGCTACAAGGTGAAGCGCGACCTTGCCTTGGTCAAAGATTGTTGTGCGGATGGACTGAATTGCAGAAGGAAGTCAAAGTACGAGTGCACCAGTAGGTTCGAAGTGTATCACTTAGACCTTGTGGAGGATCTCCTTGATGAAGATCGACGATGACAGCAGTAGTAAGGCAAGGGTGGACACTTGTCTTAGTCTTTGGAGTTGGACGGAGTGACGGAGATGAAATAGAAAAGACTAAGTTCAGGCATGAGGAAGTGCATTCTCATGAGTTGGGCGCGACGATTGGACTAGCTACCCAATCAGTTCAAGGCATGGGGTATATCAGTGTGCGGAGACATGGCATAGTTGGTTGAAGTATGGACGTAGCAACAAGTTCACAAGAGTTCAACACTTAGACATTTTTTAAGTTTTGATTGAGGTTGTGATCCAGGTGGATATTGGTGGCCACCCACTTGTTCCAACTAGCTCCTCTTGTTAGTTTTTAGTTCAACACGTTCTTTTGTACTTCCTTGTAATTGTGGGATGTACACTTCCGAGGCTATCTGAAGCCCTACACATCTTCTAGGTGGATACTGGTGGCCTCTCACCTATTCCAACTGGCTTATTTTGTATGTTTTCATGTCAGCACATCTTGTTGTACTTCCAGGGCTATTTTGGGGCCCTAAACAATGTTATTTTGGCTCACCACAGTCAAACTGTAGACAGAGTCAGAGTTTGAAGGCGTAATGCGTAGTTATCGAAAAGACCTTTCTAATGGGTTGTCACGCACCTAAAAAAGAGATCATATGCAAAAGTTATGACCCCATGAATTTAAAGTACTAACTTACCCAAACGAGGTCCACATGAATTTTGGGATTTCATCTCCTTGGGTTAGTTTTTTGGATGTCTAGGGTTTTGACATTCATGGTTATCATAAAAAGGTCTTCAAAGCCTCATTGTAATCATCTTCGAGCAAATGAGCGTAGCCGTCACATCTCTTCTTAGGGATAAAGCTGGCACCATTTTAGCGAGTCTTGCACTCTATATTTTTATAGTCTCTTTACAATTATTTCATTAATAGAAATCAAGTATTGTTGTATTTCTTTGTTTCTCGTAATTTTCATGAGTGTTTCATTGTAATATCTATGCGTTCATTTCGTTCCGAAAATAAATCCGGATCAGGTTGCAACAACAATAGAACATAGAGTGATTGTCGCAGCGACACAGTGGCAACTTAGACATTGCGGAGAGAGTTGAGGAGGAGATATCTTTCCATTGTAGTGGACAATTTGGTCATGCACAACTTTGGGCGGAGGGCAGTGTGGATGGTTGCACATGTTGCAGATGATTGCATTGCGAGTAGGAAACTTGGGGTTTACACTTCACATGGAAACTTGAGGTTTGCACTTTGGCAGAATTTGGGGTTTCTAGTTGGCATGAAACTTGGGGTTTCCAGTAGACATAGTTTCGGTGGGGGGCACGAGGTTAGGCGAAGACTTGGAGATCGTGGATTTTGTGGATGTTTTTGGGGATGACAATGACTTGACGTGGGGGAGGATGTGATGTTTTTAGCTAGAACGACGTGGAGACCCTTGCATAAGTCCTTAAGGAGATGGAACTTGGGGTTGATCCAACACCTTAGCATTGTACTAGTTGGGCAAGTGGGAACCTTGGGCATGCGAACACGCTAAGGGGTTTGCCCAAGTATGAAGCGACCAGGATATTGGGGCGCGTTGACATGAGGAGCGCACTGTTACCAAGGGGCATGACAGTTGATGAGTGCATGGGTTCATTTGGGCGACCAGGATCACGAAGGGGTGCAACAATTTGTTTGGGCGATTGGGTCCGCGAAGGGTCGCGACGATTCGTTTGAACACATGGGTTCGCGAAGGGGCATGACAATCCCGGAGGATGCAACAATTCACGATGGTGAACTTTTGGAGTCCCTATAAGAGAATAAGGATGCAAAACCAAGGGGGACAGATTTAACGAACAAGGAGAGCAAGATCAACTCTGCGATTCTGAGGCAGAATTAGATGAAGAGGAGCGAGCTCCCTCAAGTAGCCAAGTCACTCCACATGGGAGGACTTGTGCTGCCTTGAGGTGATTTTGTGGGCAAATTTGGGGTGACCTTCTTTTGGGCTAAGTTTGGGGGAAGTCTTGTTGCAGCTCTAAGGAGGCATGCTATGAGATAGAATCGTAGGTTTGTGCGAAGCCTCGCAACAGAGAAGAGACGAAAAGTCTGCGGTTGAGGGCACATCTAAGGTGCATCGCAGAAGGTTGCGACAAAGAGTCTTGGTGGGACAAATATGTGTATGGGTGTCTTGGTAAGGTGATGTGAGTCGTGTAACTCTGCCCAGTTGTAAACCGAGCCGGTAGTGCCCATATTGTAATTGTTCACGATAACAAAGACTTAGTCGGGTGTTAGGCACAGTTTGTGTCGCTCGCACCATATCTATGTTTCTCTTGATTGTTTTGCATGTGTTCTCTTTGTTTCATGGATGTATGCTTGTATATGGCTAAGTGTTAATTTGTTAACAATTGTCTAAGTATACAAAAGTTGCACTAGAGCAAGAGTGTGACTCGTCGGTGACCTAGAACGGAGTATGGGTATACTCTAGGTGAAGAAGCGTAGTTTGGATGAAGTATCCTTGGTGTTTCCAAGCAACCAAGAGAGAAACGTGACGGTGCCACACACCCTTAAGAGGTGCATGATCGCAAAATTTGGCTAGGCACACTATGGGGATGTGACACTAGTGATAATAAATGTAAAATCTAAGGAAATAAACCCGAGAATAAAATATTTTTAGAATAATATAAGATTTGGTGCGACGAGCTATTCTAGTGAAATATCCACGATAATTTATAGATTAGTCACTTCGTTAAGCAATCCAATTATGCAAGTGCTCTGCACTAATTTAGCTTTGACTATTTGTAACACCACGAGTGTGCTAGGTTTAGGATCAACCATGACTTCTTACTAAAAAGAGCTTTATAATAAGCTTTATAATAATTATTGGTTTAATGACTATTTAGGAAAATCCTAAATTTTCACATTAGTTGTTTTTGGATTAATGTGCTATGCACATTTTAGAATAATAATAATTGTACCGTAAACAAAAAGTAGAACGCAAAGACACTTTAATTTTGTTTTAAAAACGAAAAGAAGATACTTTAATAATATATGAGTAGCGTGTTCTTACCTTTAAAAAGTACCTACGAGGGCATCTCGCTATTTGATGTGAACCTTGTTTATATTCGTTGTATTTTCACAATAATTTACGGGATGATCGTTCTTATTTTCATCGTTTAGTCTTATCATATTTTTCAAAAACATTTATTAATAAATGACTAAATGTTATTTCGAAGAGGCACAAACACACAATGACATCATTCGATCAACCTCGTTACGTTTAGTGAAGAACAAATTTCATTATTGTTATGTCCTTTGGGGACATATATGATTGGCGTCGTCCTATTAAGTAGTCCATACTACATTGTAATACTCCCAAAAAAAATTGAATTTTTATTTCGTGGGTGTGTCATCACTTTTGGGATTTGGATTAATAAGGGTGGTAGCAAACTGATGTGAAATCTTCTATGTGGTTTTTGTGGCTCATCAACCAAAAAAAAAGGATTATTGAATTAGAAATTCATTCCATCTCATGAATGGTTAATGCCACACCATTATGATGAGATTTTTGTAAAGAAAAGAAGTGTCAGTATAAAACATTGACATGGACTCGTGTATGGAATGATTTTCATCATCGTGTAGAGACATGAAGTTTAAGCTTCCTAAAATCAAAAGCATCACCATTGCTCGACCAACCATTGTTGGAAATTGCTGGTTGAAAGAGACTTGCATTGTTATCACTGGATCAACCATCGAGGATTGTTGGCAATTGTTGGTTGTAAGAGCCTTTTTTCCTAATTGTTGTCCAGTTATCTCTGCTAAATTATTTATGCAACTCTAGCATACATCCATCAACCTACACCCACTTGTTGTTGTAGTGTGCATTCGTCTGAGCCAGACTAATTTTCTCTTGGGCTTACAAATGGGGATGTAGTTGTTTTGTGGCCCTTTAAATAATAAAAAATGACACAACCAATAGCCTTGGTATTGTGCCAAAGTATGGAACCCTATGTTCAAACTTTAAAGCAAGCCCTTGGGTGAGCAATCTCATTTGTTAGAAATTTAAACTACAACATTGTGTGCAATCTTGAATTTTATAGGGGATGATAGCACATGCTAAAGCTAGTATCTCCATTACACTTTAATCTACTTCAATTCGAGTGGTTGGATTGTACATTAAGCATGCAAACTTTTGTGAAATATTGCATGCTTTTAGCCATAAGCTTCTATTAATCCCCTGGAAACCCATTTTTTTGTTTGGCCTGGGTCTATTTATGACATTAACTTGCATTCTTTTCTCTAGGGGGTCATTTTGCTTATTTAGTAAAAAAAATTGAAACAATTTGTTGGATTATCTATGATCTCAAACCTACTTGGCTCTATTTTGGTGATATTTACAAAAAACGTTTGAGCTTACATTGCCCCTACCTTCTCATCGATTTTGCTTGCAACCTAGTATAAAGCCACTCCATTCTCATTTGAGTTTGAATCCATTTCCATCTTTTTTTTTATTGTGATTATGAGCTCCGAATCAAAGATGCATGAGATCCTACATATTCAAAGAGGACAATGATTGGTGCAAAGTTTTTGGATGTTGTATGCATAGAGCATGGGATCAATCCCACTTGAATGGACAAAATACCTTTGGATCTTTAGTTGGAGAGTGTCAAAGTGTACTACAACGACGCCAGCTATAGCAGATTTGTTCCAAGGGTCATTATAATGGATCTCGAACCTAGGACCATGGGCAGTGTGAGGGCGAGCCCTTGTGGACAAATATCCAGGCCAAATAACTCTATTTTTTATTAGTTTAGGATGGGGAATAACTAGGCTAAGGGTCATTATACTAAAGGGGTTGAGCTCATTGATTTAATGCCATAAAAGATAAACAAGACCTCTCTAGACTTGTTTTGAATGTATGATGACCATAAAAAGCATGGATGCCTTGTGCCCATGAAACCAAATTTGGAAACTACTATGCATTGTTGAAGCTAAACAAACATCCAAAATATAAAGGTGATGTTCATTTCAATGTGATGACATTTTTAGAGAACAAACGATTGTTAATTGCAATGTTTATTAACACTTTGCTTATTTACCTGAGTGGACACTACACATTTACCCCTTGAACTAACAAAGATGACTTGTGAGATAAAAAACACAATTGGAGTTCTATTTGCTTGGGGATTAGCAAGGTTGGTGCTCATCCTATTATAAAAGACTATATTAACTCTTCGGTAATTAAATAGTACTTATTTCCCCTTTTTTTTATTAGTTTCATTTCTCTACATTATGATTAGTAATTTTTGCTCCAAAATATTTTATAACATCAACAATATGACGTGGATTTCATTGTTTACTCTTCGTGATTCCAGAGCTTATAGAGCAAGAAACTATATTGCTTTTTACGACTTGCAAGAAGACCAATATATTTACAATATATTTACAAGTATGCTCATTTTGCCAAGGTTTAGTGCTTATGATCCAATTCTTTATTTTATTTTTTTGTGTTGCTTATGATCCAATTTTTTTGTGTTTATTTTTTTTATTTTATGAGTGTTGCTTCTCCACAATTTGTTCCGTCGCATGTCCACGCGTTGAAGAGTAAACAAATAAATAATGGATGCCCTAAGAAAAATGCGTATGCTTGGATTTATATATATGTTAGTTTAGTTGTTATAATTTCTTCCCTATGTTAGTTCAGTGGCACTTTCTTTATCTTTTCACAAGATATTGTGCTTTGGGTCATTTTTTTGCATGTGTGTAACAATGATGCACACCTTTGTACTTTTCCCAATCTCTTGGGAAGTATAATTGTCTTGGGATTTGTAGTTTATAATAGACACAAAGATCTAAGTAAAGTATTGTGCATCATAGCTTGTAGAAAAACTAAGAAATAGAATTCAATTTGTTGTAAGAAAAATATTTGTTGTTCGGGTACCTGTTCACCTACTCTCGCAAACGTTGAAACTTGGAAAAACCCGATAATATGGAGTAATTTTTTGAAGTATTATAGAGTGTCTTCAAATCTCTTTGAAAATGTCCTTTAAATAGAGCATGGTCACAAATAAATAAGTTGTTCCCAAAGTTCATTAATGATTTTTTCTAACTACGTGGTATTTGTGGGTTAAAGAATTACCTACAATACAAACCTTGATTCTTTGATCTTATGTCCATGTATCTTTTTTTCATCTAACTCAATTCAGAAGAATGTTGATATGTATGTTTGATGAATTTTCTTATTATTTTGTCATATGTTTTATGCAAACATAAAAAAGCAAAAGCAAACAAAAATGTTGGATATGGATATCTGTAATGATCTCATCTTATGTTTATTTGGATTAGATATTGTATGGCTTACATGGCTTTACATTGACACTTAGATTCTATTTGTTGATCTCTTGAAAGATGTTGCAAACAAACTTCTTTTACGACTTTTTCTAAGTCCAAAGAGTTTGTTTTATTAATATAGAGGGTTGATGGTTTTATAATTATAGCTTTTGTTTGGGTCCAAGTGAAATTAATGGAAACACGTCTTGTTTATTGGCTTGTAGTGTTGTCATTTTTTTGTGAATGATCCTTTTTATGGTTGCATTATAAGGGTCATTTATTTTTGTCGATAAATCATAATCAATCATGGTTATGATACGTCAAACTAAATTTAACGATATTGAATTTTGTTGATGAATTAAGAAAAAAACAATATATTGTTGGATTGAAACAAATTTACTCGTTCTTGACACATTATGGGAGTTTTAATCTATTATATTAAACAAATATATTGTTAGTTTTACACTAAGTGTTTGTACTAGTTGCCTTTATTAATCTAGTTGGAGTTGTTTGATAGCTAGATATTTAAAATCTACACACTTACAAAAAAGTAAACGTGTTTAACACTAAATGAGTATGTCGGTGATATTGGGAGGCATAGTAATGATGTTCAGAAAGGTTTTTTTTTTTAGTTGGAAATACCAATGTTTTTTAAGCACCCCCCGTTTCTCCATAGTTTGAGAGGTCCAAACTATGGTTTAAATCATATTTCCTAAATGCCATGTTTCACTAACTAGGACATGAATTTATCCTATAAAAACTTTTCATTTAACAATCATTAATAAACTTTGTGTTTAGGTATAAAACAATTTCAAATTTAACAATCACATAGGGTAGATCCCAAGATGTTATAACAAAGTGATGTTATATACAAAGTAAGACTTGTTGTTATCTTTGAACTATCAAACATTTGCAAACATTTGAGATAAAGCAAGAAGACTTCAAAGCTAGCCAATCTTGCAAGTTATTGCAATGTGTGAAGTTTATAGATTTACACTCATTCCATAACTTACGAGGTTGTGACATTTTGTGGCAACCTGGGTTTGATGTCTATGACATAAAACTATGTTCTTTTACATAACTTTGAAAAAGGTGATTGTTGTATAAATCTAATTCACAACAACAAAATCTTCAGCTCTACTGCCATGAATATGAAGCTTTGCATAGAATATGAGATAGAGAAAACAAAGACTAAATTGGTGCAAAAGACACATGTCAAAAATCATGAGAAATAAAATCAAAGCTATGAAGTTTTGCATAGACTCCAAGCCGGAGTAGGAAAACACTTAGTTAGTTCAAAGAGCATCTCGAAGAGCATAAGAAATAACATCAAATAAATCTAATATGTAAGGAAGTTTTCAACATACAAGGCTAGTTAAGTGCTCACAATCCTAAAGTTAAAAGACATGTGATGCAAATATACTTTTCGTAAATGTCATCTAAAAAAATGTCACCAATCTCATTGATTGGTTGAAAATTAGGGGTATAAATGGACTTATAAAGAGCAAACAATACAAAAATACACCTATAACCTAGAGTTATGTTAAAGGACTAAGTAACGGTAGGTAGCACCTTTGGCAGTCTTGATCGATATTACTAAGTCTACCATGAGTGTAAAGAGTAAGGTAAGGTATTTATCTATTGGTGGTTAACGCCTATATGGGTAGGGCATACCTTTCCTGTAGAATTGGCAAAGTGGAAGTAATGGGCTCCTAATAGGTTTTTACCATTCACCTCCTATTGGGGATGGTGATTTGGAGAGTGTTGTGGATCATTAAATTGTTATGAGGAAAATTGGGTGAACTAGGACAATTAAAGATTTACAAGTGGTCGGTGCAAACCTCCCAAGGCATAATTAGAATGTGGGTATCTAAATAGCATGACCTTTGAGCCATGATCTTAACATGTTCAAAATTAGATGTATTTTAACTCTTAATAGTTTCCCAATATTTGTTGGCTATGTGTTGTATTCTTTGCATCATTGCAGGTCCACCTCTTGGGGGTCTCAGGGGCAGATCCCTCGATAAATTTTTTTAGGGGGTTTATTTGCCAATTGTTTGGGTGGTTTTTCACCTTTGGCGAGGGTGGTTTTTTTTCCTTTGGCGGTTTGGTGGTGCATGGTATTTCAACCCATGGTTTTCTAGTTTTGGTTAAGGAATTAGGGTTCTAGTCTAATTTGGGTCAATGGATTAGGTGTTTTTTATGTCGTGGGATCCTATATATATTGTATTGTAAAGAATGAAGTTGGATGATGATGAATAAGAATTAGAGGTGCGACTCTAAACATGTTGTTGGTTTTCCCAGTTTGGATTTCTATGGTAAATATTTATGTATATGTATGATTGCAATTGTTTGCTTTTCTACTTTAAGAATTTGTGTGTGCATTACATTAATGTAAAAGGTTTAAAAACTTGTAGTTGGTATCAAAGCAGGTATTGGATTCAGGGGGACGCCTTTGTGGTTAAGGGTTTGGCTAAGGTCTATGAAACCTTGTTATGGTGGGAGCTGTACAATATAGATTCTTGTAGTAAAAATAAATAATGAACAATTCGAAAATAGAGATTGAAAAAAATAATGGGCAAAGTTTTGAGTTGTGGAAGCTCGAGATGGAAGATCTTTTGGTAGACAAAGATCAATGGATTGTTGTGGATCCAAGCATTGCACCTATGGGAATGTCAACAGAAGATTGGGAAAAGTTGTATCGGAAGGCAAAGAGCACAATCTGGTTGTGTCTCTTGTATTCAATATTACTAAATGTGTCAGGGGAAGCTATAGCCAAGGCATTATGGGACAAGTTAGGGGCTTTGTATCGGTCTAGGTCCCTGGTATACAAATTGTTCATGTGGAAAAAGTTGTACAACCTAAGGATGAAAGATGGAAACTAGGTGACATGGCATATGAACACCTTCAATACTGTGGTAAGTTAGTTATTGTCTTTTGATAATAATATTTCTGATGAAGACAAGTGTATCGAATTATTGTGCTCTTTACCAAACTCCTGGGTTAGTCTGGTTGTAGACATAGGCGGTACTGCAACTACTTTAATCTTTGATGATGTGATCTCATCCTTGTTGCCAGAGGAGATGAGGGGGAAAAACATGGAAGGACAAAGCACATATGCCTTATTTGTAAGAGGATGCTCACAATAAATAAATAAAAATAAGTCCTTAAGTGGGAGATCTAAATCTCAAGGAAAATTCGTAAAGGTATGTTGGAGATGTGGAAAAGAAGGGAATTGCAAGAAACACTATAGATCGAAAAGTATCGAGAGAGGGAAGGGATCTAATGATACTCCTTCTATATAAGCAAAAACCTCCACGGATAAAGGAGGGGTTGCATACTTGGCTTCTTCAAGCACGCACGTAGATCACGAGGCATGGCTAGTCGACTCATGTGCATCCTTTCATATGACTCCTCACAAGGAGTGGTTTTGTGAGTATGAAAGGTATGATGGGGGGGATGTTTTTCTAGGAGATTACTCGACAACCAAAATAGTAGGACAAGGAAAAGTCAACTTGAAGCTCATGGATGGTAGGATTAGAACACTCCCCGGTGTTCTGCACATCCCATGATTGGCCATAAATTTGATTTTTGTAAGTAAGATGGACGATGCAGGTGTAAAAACAGTGTTTGAAAAAGAAACGTGCATGATGGTTCAAGGAGCATTGGTGTTGTTGAGGGGAGTTCGAATTGGAACTTTGTATAAGTTGTTGGGAGTCACTATTATTGACGGGTACAATATTTCCATTGTTCCTGAGATTGGAATTGAAGAAGGAAAAACTTCTACAGTTTTTGGAGAAAAGACTATGTTGTGGCATCAATGACTGGGACATATCAGAAAGAAGGGCCTTCAAGTACTACACGGTAAGGGTTGTTGGGTATGTGTTATATTCTTTGCATGAGTAGTAGTGTCTGAGCATATGTGTCGGGCGCATAGGGGGTCGGAGACCCTCGCGCGGGGGTCC
>ML784125.1:1313750-1331714 GCA_009831015.1 Picea engelmannii | reverse complement strand
GGATGCCGCTGGCTCCTATATGTATATTGTATTGTAAACAATGTAACACAATGAATGAATATAATATATGTTGGTTTTCCTGGTTTGGGTTTCTAGGGGAAAAATCTCTGTGTAATGTTTGTATTTGCCATTGTATCTTTTCTGTTCTTTTTTGAATATCTGTTTACAGTAGACATTGTACAAGGTTAGAGTTTTACAAGGGTATGGTTGAAGGTATGTCTAATTGATCTCTGGGTTTTTATTTCCATGAACAATGCTTATATGGGAAGCAAAATCGGGTAAGATTCCTCTCTGGTGCTACAAGGGCAAGGGAAGTATTACAATTGGTGCACATTTATGTGTTTGGACTTGTGTCAGTTCCATCATTGGGTAAATATGTGTACTATGTCTCTTTCATAGATGACTTCTCGAGGAATACATGGATTTATTTCCTCGGGAAGAAATTTGAAGTCTTTCACAAATTTAAAGAGTTCAAGGCTCTTGTGGAAAACCAGATAGAGAAGAAAATTAAGGTGTTGAGGATAGATAACGATGGATAATTATGAGGGAATGAATTTGAGGAATTATGTAAAAGGTGCGGTATAGCAATGTAGAATACTACTCCATACACACCTTAGCGGAATGAAGTTGTGGAAAGGATGAACATGACATTGATGGAAAAAGCAAGGAGCATGTTCAGTGGTGTTGGGTTGGGACATGAATTCTAGGTAGATTTAACAAATACTACTTGTTACTTGGTAAATCGATCACCTTCGTCAGTGTTGGATGACAAGACTCCATGTGAGGTATGGACTGGAAATAAACCCTCTCTTACACATCTGAAGGTGTTTGGTTGTGATGCTTATGTACACGTTCCAAAGTAAAATAGGAGTAAGCTAGATAAAAGGGTTGAAAAGTGTATCTTTATTGGTTATAAAGATGGTCTAAAAGGTTATAAGCTTTATAACCCAACAACTAAGAAGGTAGTGCATAGTCAAAATGTGGTATTTAGAGAAATCAAAGATGTTGTCAAACATGAAGTCCTACCAAGGGATGAAGAACTAGAGAAAATAGAGTTTGAATTGAAGGATAAGGAATCAAACCCTACAAAAGAACATAAATCAAAAGAAGAAGAGCCTCATACTCCAGTATCGAGGAGATTGGTTTGGGAAAGAAGGCAACCAAAAAGGTATACTCCACCTGATTTCCATTCAATTTTTTCTTTGCTTATTACTGATGATGATCCTAGAACTGTTAGGGAGGCAGTGGATTCAAAGGATGGAAAATTATGGAAAAAAGCTATGGTTGAAGAAATGGCAGCACTGGACAAGAACGAGGCTTGTGATCTAGTGGAGTTGTTGACTGGAAGAAAGCCCATTGGAAACAAATGGGTGTTTGAAAGAAGTTGAATGCAAAAGGAAAAGTGGAGAAATACAAAGCTCGGTTAGTAGCAAAGGTTATTCCCAGGTAGAGGGAATTGACTTTGGTAAAAAAAATTCTCTTGTTGTTGACTTAACCTCTATTAGATTTACTTATTTGTTGCTATTGCTTTTGATTTTGAAGTTGAAGAGATGGATGTGAAGACAACATTCCTACACAGGGATTTGGAAGAAGAAATATACATGAAACAACCATAAGGCTTTGTAGTGAAGGGAAATAAAGAGTTGGTCTGCAGGTTGAAAAAGTCCATGTATGGGTTAAAGTAATCATGAAGGACGTGGTATCAAAAAATCGATACTTATATATTGGAACTTGGCTTCACAAGGAGCAAATCTGATCACTGTGTGTATTTCAAATTAGTAGGTGGTCGTCTTATTTATTTGGTCTTGTATGTGGATGATATGTTGTTGATAGGAAACAACAAGGAAATTATCGAGGATGTGAAAACTCTATTGTCCTCTAAATTTAACACGAAAGATCTTGGTGCTGCAAACTTTACTCTGGGCATGGAAATTAAAAATATCGGGAAAACAAGAAACTTTGGTTGCATAAGAGAAAATATGTTGAGTCAATATTGTAGAGGTTTAATATGCATGAATGCAAACCAGTCGAGGTCCCTATTCTTGTAGGTGTAAAGTTATCTACAAATCAACGTCCCAGGACACATGAAGAGGAAGAGAACATGTCCTATGTTCTATATGCTAGTGTGGTTGACAGTTTGATGTATGCAATGGTTTGTACTAGACCGAACATTGCACATGCAATGGGAGTTTTGAGTAGGTATATGTCAAAGCCAAGAAAGGAGCATTGGACAACAATAAAAAGGGTTTTTAGTTATTTGCGTGGCACTACTAGTGATGGATTGTGCTAGCAAGGAAGATCAGGATTGGACAAAGTGTTGGACATACATGGCTTTGTTGATGCAAGTTGGGCTGGAGATTTAGATCGCAGAATATCTACAAGTGGGTATGCGTTTAACCTATTTGGAGGAGCAATCATTTGGATGAGCAAAATACAGTCTATAGTGGCACTCTCAACTACAGAGGCTAAATACATGGCAACCACTCATGCAAGCAAGGAAGTAGTATGGTTATAGAGATTGTGTTCAACTATTTAGTTGGTACAACAAGTTGTCTAGGTAGATTGTGATAGTTAGAGTGCAATCTTCCTAGCGAGGAACCCAACTTATCATTCTAAGACAAAGCATATCGATGTTCAATATCATTTTGTCAGAATCATGGTTGAAGAGAAGAGGGTGTTGTTGGTGAAGGTGGACACTTTGAAGAATGTCAGAGATTCATTAACAAAAGTTGTGAGCACTAAGAAGTTATCTTGGTGTAGAGAATCAATGCACATTTATGCCTTGGATTGTTGATCATGAAAGCCTATGCCCCATGTATGCAAATAAAACTACAAGTGGGGGAATGTTGGGTATGTGCTATATTCTTTGCATGATTGTAGGTCCCCTTATCAGGGGGTTTATTCACTAATTGTTTGGGTGGTTTTTTTCCTTTGGCGGGGGCAGTTTTTCACCATTGGTTGTTTAGTGGTGCATGGTATTTCAACCCATGGTTTTCTAATCCCAATTAAGGAATTATGGTTGTAATCTAATCCGGGTTAATGGATTAGGTGTTTTGGATGCCATGCGATTGTATGGATTGTTTTGTAAACAATGAAGTTGGATAATGATGATTAAAAATTAGAGGTGTGGCTCTAAACATGTTGTTGTTTTTCCTGGTTTGGGTTTCCAGGGTAAATCTCTATGTACATGTGTGATTGCAATTGTTTTCTTTTATGTTTTAAGAATACGTGTGTACATTGCATTGCTGTAAAATGTTTAAAAACTTACAATAACATAATCTAAATAGTTATTACGCTATCCTAAGCAATTTGCCACATATTTCTTGGTGCCTCTCTTAACCTTCCCTTTTCTTTTAACTTTCAATGTTAAAAGATGCAATAGCAATACTAGTTTGTGGCTTTTGTTTGTCTATTGTGCACAACAATTAGCCGAGCTATCAATGCCAAGGTATTTGTGTCGATTTTCATTGCGTGCTTATAACAAAGGCATACATGCAAAAGTTACACAATAATATATTTATGTGTTTGAATTTTGAGTCTATGCAACAAAGTCACACCATAAAGTGTTAGTATGTTATTCTCACATTGAAGTTTAGCATTGCAATATGCGTCCTACATTAAGGATTTTGCATCATTTTGTATTTATGACATAACAAACAAATTTGTCTACATGAATTTAGACAATTCATTGGCAAATCTATCGTTAGCGTGACTCCATTAATCATGAACTCAGTCAATTTTTAGATTCCATCCAATATCACTTGACAACTTAATAGAAAACACCTTTATCCTTTTATCAAGCGAGTCAACATGGTTTGTTTTTAAAGAGTGAAGAAAAAAAATCACTTTACCATTTCATATCAAATTTATTTAATATTTGATTTCCTAAAATGTGTAATAGCTTAATCATGATTTCTTTCCCAATGATGTAAATTTATCTTAATTATGAATTTTTTCAAATATTAAAAAGTTTTAAAACAATTCATGTACAAACTTTTGTATGTTTAAAAATTAAAAAATTGAAATGAATTTATACTGCTTTATTTATTTTTTATATTAATATTTTAATTTTTTTTAACATTAAAAATTCAATATGTAATATATGGTGATGCATCTTTTCACCTTATCATGTAAAAGCACCTCAAAGACATTACCATGCATATTCCATATTCCATAGATAATGCGACTTAAACCTTAAATTCATGGGTTGATCCAATCAAAATGTTACCATGCAAGTTCCACAAATAGTGTGACTTAAGCTTTAAAGTCACGGGTTAACCGAAGAAAAGGGGCTTTGTGGATCCATGATGTTACCTATAATCTAACTTATGCCTCAAAGTCAAGGGTTGACTAGAGTAATCAAGGAACACAATCTCACTATAATAATATTTTGGTGTAGTACATTACATAGATAATAATGACATTTCCAACAACACGAGAATTGAGATTGATATTACACACAATTTTTGGAATATGAATATATTGTTTTTCAATGCAAGTTTTGTTATGATTATGGACATGGTAATGTTCTATTTGAAAGACATAATTTTTATAGACTATGAAGAGAAAAATATAAAGTTTTTTGATTAAATAAAAAATTAAAGGTGGATTATTTATTGAGTATAATTTAGTAAGATTTTGTATTGGAAGTTTCAACGAAACTCATTGTTTCCTTTTTAGATGAGTGTAACAAAGACATTAACATAATTAGGTTTTTGGATGGAACTTTCCTTTCATTGATTTTATAATAGGAAGACACTTTAGGGTAGGGTAAGAAAACACACGAATCAAATTTTTTGGATAAAAGAAATAATCGACTCATATGGCTCCATTGAAGTGGGTAAATCAATTGTTGGAGATCATTGCTCCAACAATCCCCAATCATGATGTTGGTTGGTCTAAATTCAAAACAAAGTAATGAGAAAAGGGAAAAAATGGGGGACTATAATCCTTAATCATGAGCATTTTGAATCACAAGACTTTTTTTCCGAGTCTTGTAAATTAGTCAAGCAAGGAAGTGGCATTTGATGGCTAAATCGATATTCAATCATTTAGATACAATTGTGATATGGATTGCAAATTGTTGATTTGAATCACCCATGGGACCCTTGGGCTGTGCTTGAAGGGTCGTCAACTATTATATCTACATGTACACGTTAAATTGAGATAATATAATTATTGTCTTTACCTACCCAAATAAAAACACAATTAAAAGTTAAATAAAGACAACAAATTACGATATTGGTATGGTGAGCAATACAAGTACTGAAATGAAAGAGGATATTGTCACATTAACACAAAGCCTTTATTTCAAGGAATAAAGTATAGTTTGGTTAGCCCAAAGGCTATCAATGACCCGAAGATCAATAATTGTTACCTCGCATAACACTCCCCTTTCTTCCTTAGAATTTTCAAATGGAATGTAGATCAATTGTTAGGCCGACGTTTGGTAACCTTGTGGAATTCAACCTTCTTATTGACAACATGCCTTTGATAGACAGTCTTAATCAATTGAGCTAACCCTTAGGACTACATTAACACAAAGACTTACACCTCAAAACTAGTTACCAAAAAAATTTCCATTGCATGTGAAAGCCAACTTCCAAAAAGCTTTGAAGACTTTACTCCCCTAGGTACAAAACTTACTAATTTCCTAAAAAAGGGTCTTAATCATGTAATATCGAGTATGATGACTTAAATTACATATATCCTTATATGATGTTGTAAGTCATACAATGAAACCCAAGAACTTTACACTAGATTATGCTACCACAAACTTTGTAGCCGCGAGAAACATGGATGTCAACATAGATAGATAAGATAGAGTTCAAAATACAATGAAGATTCTCATAAAGGTTTATTTATTCTAAATCATTACAATATACAATTTCTCATCGACAATGTTTGGACTTGAGTTTGTTTTTCTCTCTCTCATTCTTTCATCTTGTGCTTACTTTGTTACCTCCCCTCAKGTCTCCTTCCTTAAACTAACTTATAATTCTTGCACCCTCAATCCTAGTTTATGAATCTAACTTTTATGTTTTTGAGATTAATTTTCCTTTTTAAAAGTCAACTTGACGTTATTTGCTCTTCTTTTCTTCTTTATGGTTTTCAGTTTTTTTTTCAACATTTGCATTTTCGTGTTTGTTACCAACTAACTCAAATGCTACTTCATAATAGTTCATCTTCTTTACTAACTTTCATACTTTTAACAAAAATGCAAAAACAAATGTTAAAATTAACTTAAGTTAATTTCTAACATTTGCCTTTCCATTTTCACTAAAATACTACCTCATAATACTTCATCCCTATTTACTTAAGATAACATGCTCATCACCTTAATAACTCTTTAACTTACTACACACCATAAATACTTCATCCCTATTTACTTAAGTACTTCATCCCTATTTACTTAAGGTAACATACTCACAACCTTAATAACTCTTTAACTTACTACACACCATAAGTTTTTGACTTGTACACATTTTTCACATTTAATTCCAATGCAATAACTTCCTTCCTACACCAATACCCCTCCTCCCTCATTTTCAACATGCTTCCTTCCATGCATCCTCATTTTGACATGCCCATAGATGCTCTTCATGACTATACGATGCCAAAATGGAAGTACACAAGTCGGTGCATTTTGACGTGTCTTAGAGAATCCGACACAAAATATCTTCGACATAGCATGTAGAGGAACCTATCGACTTTGTATCAAGTGGAATCACTTTGTTGTGTTACAACAGCACAACTTTAACATAAAGTCCCAATAATTATAAATATTAATAATAAAAAAGAAAATCAGCCTATAGTTAAACAGTCCCTCTAAATTTAACCCTTCCCCCAAAATAGTGAAACTCTCCCCTTGTTGCCGCCTCGAACCCTCGCGATGTCGACACGCGTCGGGTGATGAGACGAATGAAAGCCAAAGGCTAGACAAGCAACCGGCGATCCCCAGTCAAAACTACGGCACACGGGATAAAACGGTTTGAAATACCGCGAAATATCGATTTTTTCCTGCCGTGGCTGATGAAGAAAAAAGCATATTAACAACGACAAGAATTTGATGAGAAAAAGAAAGAGCCGAAGAAGTGGAAGTCGAAGAGTAGTTGCAGAACGCTATCGGCGTCGGATCGGATGCCAAATTTCGTACAGATTAGTCGCGAATCGACAAAAGAGACATTTTCCTTTGCGTTTTGGTTAGTGAGAAACCCGGGTTCGACTCCAATCAATGCCTTTTGCTTTTTCTTAGGCTTATTTTTAGAGTTTTCATTTCAGTTTCCTCTTTTTTAAGGCCGTTTCGGTTGCTTTTGCAAACCCTATCGATTCACCTTCATACAGTAAAAATCCTATTCCTGAGCTTATATTTACAGTGGAGATCATTTCCGGGGTTTTTGCGCTGCAGGCCATCGGAATCTCTGCAATTGCGTCAAAATTTGGTTCAATTGCAGAGGGATTGCGAGCTCGTCGGCAAATTTGGAGTAAATTATCAGCCCGCCAGGTTTTCAGGGGTTAGCAGGAATACATTTTAAGTGATCGGAGTGGAGTTGTAGGGTTTTGATGGATCGGCGATGGGAGAGGAATGGAAAGGATGAGGCAGAGCCGTGGGAGAGCGTGTCGCCGAGCGAAGACGAGGAAGGAGAGTCGTCTGCCGGAGAATTTGAGGGTACAGATATGGTCATGGTGCAGCAGGCCGTTGCAGATGAGGGTTTCTATGTCCTAGAGTTTCCCCGGCGCGAGCTCGGTGCGGTGCTGGAAGGGATTAACAAGTTCCCATGGGTCGTCTATCCCGTGCATTTGATTTCTTTGATGTCTTACGCTTGCAAGGCTCTAGGTATGGGGATCGAGGTGCATTCCGATATCCGTAGATTGCAGGCATTGTATAGAGAAGCGGTTCCCGGAACCTTGGAGAAGTGCCTGGATGACAAGGCTATCTGGAGATGGAGTGCCGATGTACAGATAAATATTTTTCAGGCCATAAAGGGTTTGATAGACTTAGTTGTGCTAAAGCTTTCGCAGTTAAGGATGTCGAGGGCAGGGGACTTTGCTGTGATGGATGACCTCCTGCCCCTGCTGCAGACGCTGGCAATCGCCTTCGATAAACACTGTCAATTCCATCTCAAGCACAAGGAAACTGCAGTGCCTACGGCTATGGTAGCTTCGTCAGAGAAATCAAATTATGCAAAGCCCTTCCTGGGGACCCCCGTCAGGCAAAAGAATGGCGAATGGCATTGTGCTCGTCGAAAAATTCAAGTGAAGGAAGTTGAGGATTGCGATTGTGAGCGGTGTAGACCGCCTAATGTGTACTGTTTGCTTGCCCATTTGATGAATTATTTCGGTCATACATCGTATGGAGATGGATACAAGCAGCTGGCTGAAGTTCTTTCTGCACCGCAAAAGTTGCCGCCTGCTATTATCGAAGCTCTTTTGCTTCTGCTTGCGAGGACTGTAGATTTTATATCCGATGAAGGGGTGCAGATTTTTCTAGAGCCTTGTAATGTTGTGCTGAGCCATGTGGCAGATTGTCTTGAAAAGGATGTTGATGCACTGAGTGATAAGACCAGAAGAGACTCCTTTGGTACGTTGTCCATGATCTTGAGGCACTTGCGGGCAATAATTGGCCGGGGTTCATCTGCTGAAAATGCTGAAAATGTTGTCAGCATAGTTCAGAGAAGAATGGTTGAACGAATGCTGGGATTCCAGTCTTTTAATAAGCAACTCAGTGCGGTACGAGAGATCAATAAACTTCTAGAGAATGCTCGCTCTGTTGCTTCCAGGTAAGATCTGGTGTTCACATCCTGGCTGTTTTCTTAACTGTGTGTGTGAGAGAGACATGTTGGCATAAAAAGTGTATGGAACAAAGAAAAGCTGATGCATCCATACAGAAAGAAGAAAAGCTGATGACAAATTAAAACAAGAATGCTTGTACTCTATTTCGTGTCTGATATGTTGGTTGAAAGCTAACTACAAAAATGCGGGATAGTTTCTCTGACCATCTGGGTGTGGCTGATATGTTGCTTGCTTTGAAGAAGAAATTCTCTGGCAGGGTTATCCCTTTCTTCTCCTAAAGATCCTTTGCTGAAGACTCAGACTATCTTGCATCCTTTTGACTAAGAAATGATTCCTGGTTTCCATAACTAAATGCTTGTAACCTTTCTTCTCAATATTCTATAGAATACAAGGTTTTTCCAACTCCCAAATTTGCTTTTAAGCTTATTGTGATCCTGTTCTCATCAGTCATTTGTCTTCCAGCGCATGTTCACTTCAGGAATCCTTTTTCTTGTGTTCATTTCTGTGGTGCAAGCAACCTGGTTGTATCACTTTCACTTATGCTATTGTATCTTTTGGTTTGACTGTTAGCAAATAGCTTTGCTAGACGCTTAGTTATGCTTCATTTTGCTTTCAGCATCGATATAGGAGTTGCTTCACACTCCCACACTGTATCTCCCACACTGTATTTGCATTGGCTGCCCCTTTTAGTCCCAATGACTTACTTTTGTAGTCATCTGTGGACATTAATAAAACTATCTTATCTTATCTTATCTGTCTTTGAAGTTATAACTTCTGATTTTGAGGATTTGCAAGTCTCAAACAAATGTAAAAATATTTATGAAATGTAAAGTACCTTTGTTGTAGAACAATGATTGGCTGCTTGTAGCCTGGAGTTTGTTTGCCAAAGCCCCTGCTATGCTGTTGATTCATTATCTGCACTCTTAAACTATGGCAAGAACACTGTAAGAAAATGTTCCTACCGTCAACCCTTGTTACAAGATTATGATCATTGACAAATTAATTCTGGAAATTATTACACAACAGGAAAAATTTGATAAGTGCACACCCCAGAATTGAATGGCTGTACATGCATTCTGGGGCATTGGAGGAAATTCTCTTTTAAGTGGTAAAAGATGGTTCACTTATGTTAGTGGTGATGTGTTGGGTTGGTGAAAGCAGGGGTAGCCAATATAGCTCCCACCAGGGTTCAATTCCTACTAAGTGTCATGCTCTGCTTGTGGATGTGCACTAGGTCATGCAATAGTGGTTGGGACTAGTTCCAGGTCCTAGGCATCTTTGGCAGAATAGACACCACTGCTTGCAACTTCTAAACAAAGGTGACGGAATTGAATGGTGTTGATGGATCCCTGTAATGCTAAATCTGGGCCTGTTAATCTCATCACGATAAGAGGAAGCTAGTTCAAAAGAAAATAAAAAACGCTTCATTTATAGCCTAAAAGAGGGTCATTCTCTTTCTGAAGTTATCCCATATCACGACACTTCTTTTCATCTAATTAAAAATATTAAGTATTAATCAATGGTGCCACCTACCTAGGCTCCAATCATGGATGTTTAGTTATTCTTAAGGGCGGTTAGGGCATAATTTGTAGGTCACTTCATGATTAAGTGTGTGTGTATATTTTCTAGGTTACAACGTGTAGTGAAAACCCTAGATTCTTCATGGCACAAGGCCAAGTCAACAACAAGGCTTGAAGCCATTGCAACAATATACTCATTATGATCTCAACTTGTCACTTATGGGAATAGAACCTGGGTGGGGGATAACACTCCATCTCACAACCACTCATGCTAGACCCAATTGACTAATTAGATGCATATATCTCCACATTGGTCATATTAAGCCTTACTATGCCATATTTGATCTGAAAACTTCCAAGACAACCCACACCCACCTATTATGCTTATATTGACATTTGGATATTTTCGGCACAACATGCCACCCCTTAAACCTTCTCAAAGTTGATGCAAACCAAGCTGTTTATGGAGGAATTTATTCTCACTTGTTATTGGTAAATGGTTTTGCATAGATGTTAGAAGCGTTGCTATTAAATGAAAGGGTGCTTATGATTGGAAGACAGTTGAATCCATAAAAGACAGAAGCACTAGATATATAGAATTGAACCCATAAAATACATAAGCACGAGCTAAATCAAATTGCTTGGTGAAATTGGTCAAGTCATCCTCAAACTAGAAGGGTTTTCATCATCATGTTCATTATCAATTCCACAATCATGTAGTTGGTTAGGGTCTTCTTCATTGACTCTTTCTTGATTAGGGCCTTCTTGTTATGCTTAATTACGATCATAAACAATAATATTAAAGTTTAAGTTAAAAAAGAGACTTATATTATTATATCAATATTTTTTACATTATAGTGAAAATGGGGGACTTGCACCCCTTAGGAAGGTTAGAATAAAAAATCTACGAAGATGGTTGATTTGAAAGCATCCTTCATGGTGAGGTCCATAAGTGGCAAGCCAATGGCTAAGTGTTTTTCAAAGATCTCCTATAAAGTCCTATTAGGAATAGGAATCCCCTTTTCTTTTTAAGTGAGGTGAGTATGGGCCATCTTACATAATAGTGAACATGCAAGGCACTTGCACTTCTTGGAATAGATCTAGGCACACCTGTGAAGGCTAGAATAAAAAATCTATGAAGATGGGCTATTGAAAGAGCCCTTTCAGTGAGTTCCATAAGTGGTGAGGCAATTGATATTTTTTGACAAATCTCTTAGAGTTCTATTAGGCATAGGAATTCCCTTTGCTGTTGAGCGAGGTGATCATGGATCCTTGTTTGATAACCTAAATCTTGGTAGGATTGGCTTGAATTTTGTCGTAGGTATGATATAAGTTAGGTATTCTAGGGGTTGTTTCTAAACTCACTCCTAGAATTTTAGCATACATTTTTTTGAACTATAGCTAACATATTATCGAGTTCTGCTGGTGGGTCTGGCACAAGGCTACTGGGAGCAGGGAGTGGGAAGCAAGAGCGGGAATGAAAATCACAGTTTTCAAAAATATTTCGTGAGTGTTTTTTATATAATATGTATTTTATAATTTTTGATGCATATATATTAAAAACATGCAGAATGTCGAATCAACTGCAAAAAACATGAAAACACAGATTTAAGATCATTTAACTATTGGATTAGTGATGATCTACATCAACCATTCAGTACACATATAACTTCAATTTATAGAATTTGTCATCAACAAATTGTAACAAACAATATCAACCACAAAATGAAATAGACTCTAGAGCATCATATTCATTACCAAAGAGTTGTAAGATTTAGTCAATAGTTCATACTTTCAAAGTTCAATCTTCAAAGGTAAACTGTCATATAATGTTCATTGTTTACAAAATAAGCCATAATAAAGACAAAGTACTAAGTTCTAGAGACTACATCTAAACAAGAAAAAGAAAAAGAGATCTAGTATACAATAGTAAGTACTATGCACTAAGTTTTCCTCTTGCCACAAGAAACTTCTAGGATTTTTTCCTGTGATCTTTGAAGAAGAGGAGCAAGAGTAGGTGGAAATGTTTGTGGAACATGACCAACAACTGCATGGCCCCCACGTAACACTGGCTGTTGTGAAAATAAAGGCAAAACCATTGCATCTGGAAACCTAATAGTGGATGAGGGTAGCATGTCTTCTCCATGAATATGATCACCCAAAAATTCAGCTTCCAAGCACTCTAAAACCATGGCTCCATCCTCCAAAGTAGTCTCCTTTGGATTGTTGTCCCAAGTCACATCTCTTTTATAATTATCATTCTCCGCTGCATTGCAATAATGGGACAACAACATTGAGTTGTAGTGCACATAAACTAAGCTTTTTTCTTGGTTCACATTCAAGCTGTTTCTCTTTACACTATGGATGAAGCTATAGGTGCTCCAACACCTCTCTGCAGAAGAGGTGTTAACCATCCGAGAAAGCACCTTCACCGCCAATTTATGTAGATATGTGGTAGAGGAGCCATATATATTCCACTATTCGATAGAACTCAACCTATCTCGATCTTTGGTTGCATTCAAGTTACCGAAGACTCCATGCTCACTGATGTACTTGCTCAATTCACTTCGTACTCTTCTTCAAGCTAATGCAATCATATATCTATTTTGCACCTTTGGACATGCATGTGGTTTTCTCCTAACCCCACCCGTAGGTGTTGGTTGGGCCAACCAATATGGAGAATAATATTTTGGTGCAAGGACATATGCTAGGGCATGGAGTGGAACATTTAGATTATACCACTTTTTGACCACATGTTTATGGATATGATCATACAAGTTTGCATCCCTCGGCTCAACAATGTCTTTGATTTGGCCTAGTATGTTGTCCATCTGCTCAGACACCTCCCCAATCATCAGTTGTTCTATATTTGCAAAACGAATCATACTGTAAAATGGGTTTGGTGAATTGCAGAATATATCTAACTTGTTGCCAAAACTGACCATCGAGAATCGTGTCCTCCACCTCCTGAAATTCATGTTTGTCATATGTGGATGTAACCCAGTTTTTGAGATCATGCCATGAATCACTTGAGACCATACTAGCCAATGCCTCTCTTACCTTCAAAAGGTGCTTAAAGGTGAGATAATAGTTAGCAGATATGGTCTTTGCAATCTTTAGTAACTCCAACTTGGAGTGATTGTGGAAAATGAAGTGGGCCATGGTGTGATTGATAATAAATTTTATCATCTTCTTCCCTCTCTTGTACAAAGCACTAATCCATTTATAATCATGGTCCTTCATTTAAATGATATCATGCATCAAACGGTTCATTTTGTGAACCAAACACTTAGTCCAAAATATATTAGGGTATCTATCCTCAATGATTGCTCCTGCTGCGTTACAATTAGCATCATTTTCAATGTTGACTTGAATGACATTGTAGGGCCCAATCTCTTGAATGGTTTTAATCAAGGCTTTTGCAATATTAATATCTGTCTTGTAGCGATCTTAGTAGTCATGGGATGAAAGGAAGATCGCACCACTAGCAGACACACCAAGAATATTTATCAATGGCCTACCTTTAACATTTGTCCAACCATTAGATACAATTGATACCCCATAATGGTTTGAAGCATTTGTAATCTTTCCTAGAGCACCATGGATTTTGGCTCTTTCCTTGTCAAGTCCCAAGGTTCCATCTTTGTCATACTTGGGGATCTTGTATCCTTTAGGGGCACCATTGATGGCTTGCAACATTTCATGCCAATAGGGTGAGCAAAGAACATTGAATGGTACACCACATGCATAGAGAAACCTGAATTTTTTTGCATTCACATCATCCCTACAACCTTGGTCAAGGAAATTTGATATTGTTTTGAGCCTTGAATGCGAAGGTGAAAATCCACTAGCATGGGGGGATGGGGATCGACCACTGAACATTCTTTGTGAACTCTCATGTTCATTCCTTGATTTTTTGGATTTGTTTTGTGCTGCCTCCTCTTCCTTTTGGTATTTGATTCTGTCTTTGGGTTGCACTTCCACACGGGTTTTGACTCCTTCATGCCATGGCATAATCCCACATAGATGCTTTTTCACACGGGTATAGGAACTTGTGTAAGTTGTATGACAATGGTGGCATGGAAGTTTTGTAGTTCCACCCCCTTTCGCTCCCCCAAGCCTCTCCACATACTTCCAGAAGGGTGTTAAGATCTTTTTGGGTTTTTGTGCATCATCACCATCATTTTCATTTTCATCATGCCCTTCCATTTCTTCCCCCTCTCCATTGTATGTGTTGTCTACTTCTATTTCTTCCTCACTATCATGGGTGTTTTGACGTCCTTTGGCTCCCAACACAACCATCATAATAAAAAATGGAACCAAAAGGATATGCCACATTGACATACCCATCATGCTCGTTGAATCTCGATAATAACTTGCTGCCTGCAATAGAATAGTGGAGGATAAATGGGAAAGGGTAGGAGATAAAAACATTCAAATATTCAACATAGCATAATATACTAGTTTACAACACATGGAATTTAAAAAAAACAAGAATGGGAATTAGAGCCTACCTCTTTAGCTCTCCAATGGTGGTTGAATATGACCATGGCAACCTTTAGTCTCCCTTCCAAGCTCTCACAAATGGCAGCCTTCAATTTTCCTTCCAAGCTCTCCAATCTCCCTTCAGTCTCCTCAAGAACTAGCAAGAAGCTCGCTCTAAACCCTCCTAGCAAAGATGAGTGAAATGAGAAATAGAATGGGAGAAAAATGGAGTGAGAGAGTGTTTTAATCCTAACAAACCCTAGCCATGCCTTTTGAAACCATTTGGAACCTTGACGTGATTTCCAAACACCAAAAAAATTCACTTATTTTGCCTCATTGTGCGGGAATGTTGAGGGAGTGTGTTTTTTGCTCCTTGGAGCACTTAGGGAGTGACGCTTCCTAAGCGCTCCTGAAATGGGCAGGGAGCATGTTTTTTTTGAAGGGAGCATGCTCTCGAAAAACGAGAGCATTAGGAAGTGCACTCCCAAGGGTGATTCCTGAACGCTCCCTCTGGGAGCGTGCTTCGTGATATCCTTAAAGAATACATGGGTAAACTTATTGATCTATTTACTATGATTTTATTCTCTATGCCTTGAAATAAAGTAGAATTGTAAATACTGAAGGTTATGACTCTTCATGCCTTATAGTGCTTATAGGGAATTTCTCATTGGCATCTAAAAGGATTTTGAGGTATTTAGGGACTTTAAGAATGCCTCAAATCAACATTTATAAGGACTTATAGTTTCTTGATGACTTTAGAGGTTTTAAATGTTTAGAGTCTCTTTAACTATGGTAGGAGAAATGGAAGCTTCACTAGTATACATTATTGTTGATTATTCTGCATCTTCTTTAGTGTTAGTCTTGGTGACTAGAGACTTTTATCATTGTTGGACTTGTTTTTGTTGTTAGGGGTTCTAATCAGTGTTGTAAATCTCTCTGATATATCGTCGATATTCTTATAAATTCCGAGTTAAAACCCTGTCCGATATATCTGAAATATTCAGAGATATTCCGAGTTAGAGCCCTGTCTTGCGACATTTTCCGAGATATTCCAATATTTTCTGCCTATGTCACTGAGAAGTTACATTCCAGACCCTAGCCAATACTTTCCCCGAGGCGAGATTTGCAGCATTGGTTCTAATCTCTTTGGCCATACTTTTCTTTATGAAGTTACATCTGTTTTTCTTGGACTAATGTTCTCCATATCTATGACATGAAGGGTAGAAGGTTTTTCTATTATTTTAATCTTTTTGCTCTTAGAAAATAATTATCATAATTCATCAATCTCCTTTCTTAAAAACATAGACTGTGGACTTCCTTTTGACTCCTGAGCCATCTTGAGCAAAGTGTGATTTGTTCCTTCCATGTGTTGCAATGCTTTTTGTATATTGTCATCATGGTATATTACCGTTGCTCAATTAAATGCTATTTTGTGCTTACTGACCCATTGATGTGGCTTTACTTCTCCACTGGAGCTGAACCGAGGGATCTACTTTGCAAACCAAGTGGCGATTTTCCTCCTTTTCCATTTACCATGTTACTTGGGTCTTCATCCCTATGCTTATGTATCCTTGTGACATTTTTACCTATTATAGATTAAGGGTGTCCAATTTCTTTTCTTGGCCAACCTCTAAAGTGCCTTGGACAGCTGGTGCCTTGTCCAACCTTTAAAGTTTCTTGATTAGTGTTTAAGCGTCGATTTCCAAGTCTATCATGCAAGATTGCATTCATTCCCAAGTATTAGTAGAGAATTTGAAAGCGTTGTCTTTTATTAATGATAATTCCATAGATTATTCCACACTAAACTTGGGGGGCACTTGATCACCCGAGAACTCACCTGGGTGCATCTGTATCCCTAGATATGGAGGAAGCACTCTTCATTATTTAAATGTTTGAAGATAGACCATGAAAGATGCCTTTGAAGTGGTAAATGATCAATCCATAGTCTAAAAGGGGTCTTCCTATCTCTGAAGTCACCTCACTTCATAAAGACATTTCGTTTCATCTAATTAAGCCTATTGAGTCTTAAGTCAATGGCACTGCCTATTTAGATCCCAATTATGGCTGTCTAAGCATGTTTATTGGTGCTTTGGCCATAATTAGCATGGCACATCATGATTAAGATGTAATTAGGTGCTATTTTTTTATCCAAGGAAAAAGTTGTAAATTTTTATTCAGACGAAAAGAAAATTACATTTTGTATTGCCTTTTGGGCAGTGCCAAACCTGCTATTTCTGAACACTGAAAAAGAAGACATAAAATAACCTCCTAACTCATTAAGACAGTCCCATTTAACATCATAACAGACCACAAGGTTCTGTTTACATTTTCTTCTTAAAATTTACATAATTGTTTTATGATTTAACTTATGTTGCATTGGTTTTCGGGATGGGGGAACTGCGGGGATGGGGGGACGCGTCTCCAGGACGGCTAGAGCGCACCCTCAAATTTTTCAGGGGACGGCAATAATATATATATATATATTAAAATTCACCATAAACATTTGTAGTTGCTTCAAGCTTGTAAGCATAACAAGCTATACTATACAGTGTTATGCACAGCCCTTACACTTGCCAATACTGAAAAAGCTCGAGCA
This sequence comes from Picea engelmannii, assembly GCA_009831015.1. NCBI lineage: Eukaryota > Viridiplantae > Streptophyta > Pinopsida > Pinales > Pinaceae > Picea > Picea engelmannii. The sequence goes on along the minus strand of ML784125.1, from coordinate 1,314,320 downwards.
ATTTAAAAAAAAGCCGAGTGACATTTCATTATTGGCTGCTAGACAAGAGCAAAATGCAGTTTAGCTTTAGCAAACTTAAGTGAGAAATGTCTCTATAGCAGTTTTTCTTACTCGTATTTCTTGTTAATGACAATTATGTTAAAACATAAAAGGCATTCCCTTATCAATAGGTTTTGCAGATTTTTATGGTTGTGTTGAAAACCACTATAAAACACTTTGGTTCTGTAAAGAGATTAGATTCATATTTCAGATCAAGAAGGTGATTGAATATGAATTTATTCAAACATTTAGTACCCTATCGAAGTCACTGCTATCTGATTGTTTTCACAATTCTTGAGGTTGGAATGGTGGAAGCACTATAATTGAATGACTCCTGGAAACCCATGTAGAATATGTAAAAGCTAAGATGAAGCTAAGATGACCAGATAAATGAGAAGAACAAGAGCAATAACCATAAGGATAAACCCTTTGAAATGTTGCATTTCTTGTTTTTTTGACATGGAAACTTTGCTTGTTGTAACCTTGTTGCTAAAATATAATATTTAAATCACCAAAAACCCAAATCAAAAC
>ML784125.1:1292771-1308612 GCA_009831015.1 Picea engelmannii | reverse complement strand
CTCACGGACCCCTTAAACCCGCGGACTGTTTAAACTTTTAAGACGGGCGATTTTTTCCCATCGACCCGCGAGTTTTTCCCGATTTTTTGCAAAAAATCGCGATTTTTAAGGAAAAAATCGCCAAAAAATCGGCTTCAAGAAAAATTCGCGATTTCTCGCGATTTCGGCGATTTTTTCACGATTTTGTCAACACTTTGAAGCAGTCCTCAAGTGTGTTCCCCTGTCGAGACCCTCTACCTCTAGAAAGAGAAAGAGCTTCCTTCCAAACTGCCTTTGTGAAGGGGTAATGTACCAAAACGTGTTCTGCTGGCTCTAAATCTTCTTTACATAAAATGCATCTTCTTGGACACTGCTAGGATCTTCTCTGCATAGAGTCCCAAGTCAAGATTTCTTCTTCAAAGCTAACCACAAGAACAGTTTTGTTTTAAGTTGTGTCTCTGCTTTCCATAAACTCCTCCACCACCAAACAGGTTCACCATGAGCCTCCTCTGAGAACATTGCTTTATATCCTAGCATTGCTGTACCTGCAGCTGGGTTCTTGAACCAGACTTCTGACTAGCATGTCTTCTTCATCTCTAAGTCTGATGGAGCTGAGTTGAAGTCTGTGCACAAATTCTATCCAGCAAACCTCCTGCTAACCTTGCAGCCCCAAATGGTGAGCTGATTTCCACCCTTGATGCCAAAGAGAGGTTTGTATTGGGTCTGCAGCACCAGCTATTGTGAAGATTCCTTTATTGTGAAGAGTTTCAATCATAGCTACAGGAAGCCTGTAAAGGGCTGCACATCCTATCCATGGGTCTGCCGCGATTCTAACTTTGTCTCCATTCCCAATCCTCCATGCTAGCCAGTTGCTTAGCAAAGGGAAGGATTGAATTAGTGCCTTCCGTATTATGGGCACATTAAGTATGTGTTTGACTGGGAATCTAACCCATTCTTCAAAGGATAATGGATCTACATATTTCTGCCAGATGCCTTGTTGCCATAAACCTTGACCTTCAAGAATTCTTTGAATACTCTTAGCTGCAAGTGCCATCCCAAAAAGGTAGATACATATTTAGGCCCTATTTAAGGTCTAATTAGCTCTATTTCAGGTGTAACTAGGCTTATTTTAGGTGTATATATTACCTATGTTTGACATATTAAGTGATCCATTCCTTGATTAAGCCTTGCTACACCATATTTCGTTTTAAAACATTGGAATTTTTTATCAAGTTAACCTGCCAACAAGACCGGGAACAACTAGAGAAGATCTATGTTGAACTGGACAGTTATAGATGTACATAGCTTATATGTTGTGCCAATTTGGGAAAAACAGCCCTGCTATCACTCAGTATGTACCCTGCTGTCCCTTTTTTCTTTTGCTGTTTACACTGCAGTTGTCCAGCCTGGCAAAATTGAAAACCTGGCTTATAATTATTATTTTTATTAAAAAGTAACTTATAATAATTTGTAAGCCCAATTATATTTATGTATTGTTGAATGACGTGGCAATCTTTCTTAATTGTTTTGAGCACGACGATTCCCTGTTCCTCACACCCCCACCTGAATTTTTATCCTCGAGTATCTTTTAAACAAATATAGACCCGTTGGCTTTGCATGTGGTTGAAGCTGTCCATGCCAATTCTTTGTGCTCTCTCTGTATCTGTTTTTCATGTATGTTCTGATTTTTTCTCAAGTTTTAAAATTTCACTTAGTTCTCTAGTTGTATTGACTCATTTGTTCTCACCTTTTTACCTCTTCATAATCTTTTGGTTAAAGACTAAAGTTTCTTTTTGCTTTTGCTTGTCCTTTTCTCAAATCAGTTTCTGTAGATGCGTTTTTGGTCTTTGACCATGGCCTTTCTCCTTTGTGTGAATCCTATGGGTTGTTGTTACCTGTATATCTAACAGGTACATATCCAGTCTTGGGATAGTTCCTTTTAACTATCTACTTTATTTTAGTGCTTATATTGAATCTTTAAGAAATCTTCTTAGCCTTCTGCATTTTGCAGTACATTTCTGTTTGTCCATACTTCACACTCACAGAGACGCTTCTCCACTATGAGATGTCTAAACAGGTTTGGTGTAAGGCATTTAGATCTATGTGCTTATACATCATTTCTAGTTTTGGTTGTTTTATTCTCATCCCCATTTGAGTTATTTGTGAACACTATTCTATGTGTCTGTAACAATCAATCCATTTTTAAAGACACGTCATTATAATTGTTTCTTGAGAGAAGTTACCTATTCTTATTGTGTTATTTTCATTTTCTGTGTCTGTGCCAGAAAGATATTTTGATTTTTTTGTATTGATCACTGTGGGATGTTTTCCCTGGGAGACCAAAAAGTTGTTGCAGAGATGTTTGACATGTAAGGGCTAAAAAGAAATTATGTGGCACAGATACAAGCAAGAAGTAAATAAGTAGAACAATGTAATCATGTAACTATTTTACTTTTTGTATCTTTTTACCTTTCAGAGTGCATGCTTCTCTCAAGATTTTATATTGTCTTTTTCTTTTTCTTTTTCTTTGAAGAAATAAATCATGTTGGTTGATTCTTTATTGAAAGCTTCTGTATATTTTTCCTCAAGTGCTTACACAGGCTGTACAGATGAATATGAAATAATACTTGGTTACTATTTCCCACGAATTGTGAATTTTGCTGTCATTCCTTTTTTTTCTAAGGAAAACCTTGGGGGGAAACCCAAGGGATGCTTCCCCACATTTGTGGATGGCATCCCTAGTAAACCCATCGGTGTAGACTGATGTGCCTCGCCCAAGGGGATTTGAAGCAAGCACCTGCTGGCGCAGAACTAGCCAAATGCCCAACAACATTGGTGACAACCAGTTGAGCTAACCCCTTGGGCTGCTGTCACTCTATCTATAATACTCTATTGTTTTTACATCTACTTACGATACCATATAATTAGTAAAACTTACTACTGTACAATATAGTTAGTAAAACTTACTATACAACATAGTTAGTGATAGTATACTTACCATGCAACATAGTTAGTGAGAGTTACTCCTACCCCTTTCATTAGTTCCTTTAGTTGTTTTCCATCTTCACGTTCCTTACTTCATAGCAGAACTTTCTTGTCAAGGTATGCTGATTTTTAATTATGCCTATATTTTGTGAGCTTGAAACCTTGCCATATAATCTTGATACAATTGAAGTTGAAGCCTTTAAAATTTCAAATGCCTAAATCTTGAAATTTAAAAATTCACCCTATAATCTATATATAATTCTGTTGAAGTCTTCAAAATATCTAATTGGTTCATTCCCTCCTGTGGTTCATGTCTTAGGATTACATTAGAGGCTTTTTTAAGTGGGCAATTCCAGCTGGCACAAAAACATAAATAACAATCCTTATGACGCACAACCATAATCACAAATTTCCATAATGATAATTCAAGCAATCGATAGGATGAGGTCCTATTTAGGTGGGGCGTTGTCATTGTCCTAGGGGACAGGTCCCCATCCGTCATTGACTAGCTTTGGATCTAGGATTACAAGGCTCGAGCCTTAATTTCTTTGCTTTGGCTCCTTGGGGGGTTTCTCGGTCCCAAAAATGGCAAGGGAGAAACACAAGAACCACTCACATGCTTTGAAGTCATAAAGGAATGCTTGTCTTGTGGCTCTTTTGAGTTCTTTGCAATGGCTGGTCGTGTAATGCTTTGGCTTGAAATTTGCTTGACATGTGATTCTTTTGTTCTCTTATCTTATGGCCTCAAAGATGGTAGTAAAGCAATATTTTGATTTTCTTTGGCCTTGATGTGCATCAATAACAAAAAGAATTAGAGTCCAAGTTACTTAGAGTGCAAAAAAATGTAAATTTTCCATTAAGTTTGGAAAAGATAATAATTAAATTTTTATTGTCACTTTGTATATTCAAATAAAAAACAAATTAAAATACTTTTTAACTTATTTGACCCAAAAATATGTCAAATGTCAAGAATGCAAAAATGCCAAAACATCATTCTCTCTCTCTCTCTCTCTCTCTCTCTCTTTATATATATATATATATAATTATTATCTTTTTGCAAAGAAAACCTCACGGGATCCTTTGTTTTCCTTGAAATATCTGGTTGGAGGTCTTCCTTGGAATATGTGGATAGAGGGTGGCTCAATTGCTAGTCACAATTGTTATTGGTAACCCTAGTTGTTGCTTTGGGCGAATGATTCAATCGATTGAGCTAACCCCTCGGGACAGATTAAATTTGCAACTACTTGAGATTCAACAAAATCCTTTTTCCCCACCCCTCGGGACAGATTAAATTTGCAACTACTTGAGATTCAACTAAATCCTTTTTTCCCCAAAAATGGTCAAATGCGTTGACAAAGATTAAAGTTATATATATATATATAATTTATTTTTTTAAATTTTAAGTTTAACATTTTTATAAATCTTATAAAAAACTCCACCTAGCAGAGTAAATTTGCGACTACTTGAGATTCAACTTTTTTTTCCCCAAAAATGGTCAAATCCATTGACAAAGATTGACAATGAAATTTTATTATTTTATCTTTTTAAATTTTAAGTTTTTTATAAATCTTATAAAAAACTCCACCTAGTGGATTAAATTTGTGATTACTTGAGATTCAACAAAACCCATTTTTTCCCAAAAATGGTCAAATGCGTTGACAAAGATTAAAGTTATGAGAGGAGCTATTTTTTTTAAACAAGAACCAATGTTATTGAGAACGTCCTTCCAAGGGTCGCTCCCACCCTAGAACCATGCTCCAAGTAGGAGCATCCAAGGAGTGTGCTCCTTGCCACTATGGGGAGTGTGTTGCTCCTAGAGTAGGGAGCGTGCTCCCTAGCTTGCCTAGATGCTCCCACGGAAATATGAGGATTTTTTTTTTTAAATTTTTCTCTTAAAGGTGGGACCTAGGGGAGGTTTTAAGGTTTAGGGAAAACACATGGGAGAAACAAACGCACTTATCTCCCACTATTTTCCTTATTACATTCATCTTTGTGTGCTTGAGCTTGGACTAGGTAGCTTGGTCTTCTTGCTGGTTTTTGAGGAAGGCAGATTTGTGTGAACTTGGAGCAGAGAACAAAGGCTGCCATCTACTACTGCAAATAGTTAGAGAGCTAAAGAGGTAAACCCAAAGTCCATTCTTTGTAGATTTTGCATATCCTTGTGTTGTTTGTTTGTGGATTTTTCTTCTTCTCCTACTCTTTCCCTTTCCTTCTTCTCTCTCATTTTATTACAACTTGTTCATCTAAGACTTGAGGAAAATGATCTTCTTGCGGTTTATGGTCCCATTGACACCCTTGTAGAGGTTTGTGGCAAAACTTGAGGGGGGGAAGGGGGCGAAACCACTAAATTTTTATGTAAGCATAATTGTGATTAAGGAAAACCTTATACTGATCATATACCTGTGTGATGAGGCATCTTTTTGGGGTATTGGAGAGTGACGAGAATAAGGTGGCCATTGGGATCTCAATTTGCCGTTAAGGTATCAAAGGAAGAAAGACAAAAATACATCAAGATAGAGGAAGTTGCACAAAATATGCATGGTAAATAACAAAAGGTACAATCTGATGCATTATCTAGATTTGGTTGCAATATGCTTGCATCCCCTAATGCTAGTGGAACCTCAATGCATGCACGGGGTGGATCTAAAAGAGCAATAGTGGATTTCCTTGATACTGGTGGTAGGGATTAGGTGGATGCAAAAGTGGTGCAGTTTCTCTATGCTTGTGGTGTATAATTCAATGTTCTTCGCTCCCCCTATTGGCATGATATGGTTCATGCCATCAACCAAATCCCCAAAGAATACAAGGGCCCCAGGTATGAGAAAGCTAGAAGTGTGTTTCCAGACAAAGAAAGAGCAAAAATCCAAAGAGCCTTGACACAGTTTACAAATGAGTGGGCAGACTATGGGATATCCATTGTATCTAACAGGTAGACAAATGTTAGAAACCAAGATTTGCTAAATGTTCTTGGTGTTTTGTCTAGTGGTGCAGTGTTTCTTGTAGCACATGCCTCCTCGTCAATCACTTCATCTGCTCAAAACATTTCAAGCCTTCTATTGAAAACCATTAATGATGTTGGTCCATCTAATATTCAAGTAATCACTGATAATGTGGCAAATTGTAAGGGAGTAGGAAAAATCATCCAGCGGGTTCATCTTCACATCTTTTAGTTTGGATGTTTGGTGCACACATTGAACCTTTTGATGCATGATATTGTCAAGCATAAAGATCGTGGATGGATCCATGACTTGTATAAGAGAGGGAAGAGTCTCATCAAATTTGTCATCGGGCATACAAGGGTCAATTAATTTTATGGCACTCACTCTAGGTTGTATCTACTTGAGATCACTAAGACTAGATTTGGTAGCTATTCCCTCACCTTTAGGCGCCTATTGAGGGTGAGACAAGCTTTGGGTGCTATGGTGATGAGTCATGATTGGGATGATTTGAGCACTGATAGAGATGTTGCTAATGTAGTGAAGGAGATTGTTCTTGATAGTGATTTGTGGTCATAGGTTAGGTATGTTTTGCAATTCTCCAAGCCAATTTATTACATGATTTGGTTTGTAGATTTAGATCAACCAGTCATTGGGGGGTGTATGAGCAGATGGACAGATTAAGGACATTGTTCAATCTGGAGATGTGAACTTGTACAATCATATTCGTATAGAGGTGGAAAACAATGGGAAAAGCTAAATATTCCACTACATGCCTTGGCATATGTGCTTGCACCAAAATACTATCATATATCATGGCTTTCAGCACCAACGCTTGGTGGGGTGAAGAAATACCCAAACCAATATCTAGAGGTTCAGGTTGGTTATATGCAAGCATTAGACAAATTGGTCCCCGATGAGGAGTGTGATACCATACAGAGACAAATGGGACACTACATTAGTGGCAATGGTGCCTTTGGGACAAACCATGCAATTAGAGATCGGGGGAATCTATCTTCTCTCGAGTGGTGGAACATGCATGGTGGTGTTGCCCCACAACTACAACATTTGACATGTGTGCTTTCACAGGCGGTGAACACTTCTTTCGTGGAGAGTTATTGGAGCACCTATAGTTTCATCCACAATGTCAAAAGAAACAGGTTGAATGGAATCCTGTCAGAGAGTTTGGTTTATGTGCATTACAACCTGCGATTGTTGTCGTATCACTGTGAGGAGTCAAACATGGATAAATTATTTAAGGCTTGGTACAACAATATAGAGAAGGATAATTTGGAGGATGGAGCATTGGTTTTGGAGCAATCAGAGAATGCTCTTATTGATGATTATGATTGTGTTGAGATGCTACCTTTATAAATTAAAAATATGAAGTTCCAAATTAATTGATAAAAGTAAATTTGTAGGGAAGGGTACCATTGATAAGGTCACCAACCATGGCACACATGATGCAAATATTTATGGTAGAACCTGAGTGATTAAAAAAGAATCAGAATAACGAAGAACATTTTTTTTTGAAATTATTTTTTGAAATATGTGATCTACATAATGATAACAAGTTCCTCTCTAATGAATTCGGTTGCTTAAAATTGGAAGTAGAAAATCAACAAGATAATATTAAACAAGAGGATAAAAAAATTAATATGGAAGATATTGATAAATGTCTATCAAGGAATGATAAGGAAGATTTTCGTTTAGAAAGCAAAAATTGATAGTTTGCTCATAGAAGTAAAAAATTAAAACAAAGAGTGTAATGTCCCCTTCCACTTGATCATGAGGGGAGGATGACTTGGTAGCCTATACAACTCCTGTAGGCTATAGTTAGTGATGAAAAGGGGAGTCAGGAGGTTGATTTGATGTGACTTAGCTAGGAGATGATATATTTTTAAAGTGACATTTAAATAAAGTAACTTTTAGATTAATAGTTACTTTAACATAGTAAAAGTGACTTTTAATCTTTAATTGAAAATTAAAAGGGGAATAAGGGTCATGTGGATTTGGTCAAAAGGGGAAAGTTCTAGAAGGGGCATTGAAGAAGAATAAAAGGAGGGGTAGTGCTCCACTTGCCTCTTTATGATTTGATTTGATCTCTTGTTTGAAGTGCTCTTGTGAGCCAAGTTTTCTTTGACTTTTTGACAAAAACCTTCCACTTGAGTTTGGTTTCGTTGGTGCAATATCCACCCTAGCTAGACAGAGAGGGAGATCCATTCGGGATTTCCATTGGGGTTTCATCTTGTGGTTTGACTTAAGTTTTGTGGTGTAGTGAGTTGCTTGGAGAGGTTTGTGGGCTTCCTTGGAAGTTGATTCATCTTTTCTGCAGGGTTTTGGGCATTTGCAGGAGCCGCGAGGGCTTGAGGGAGGTTCGTGGCACCTAGGAGGTTTGTTGGAGAGTTCTAAGAGGGTCGATCCCTTCCTTTTTGGGCTGGATCGTGAGATTGGGCGAGCTGTGGGGGCACTAGGGGAGGGATGTGACACCCTTTGACGAGCCGCGTGGGTTTGGAGAGGGTTGTGAGCCCATTTTGCTGAGTCGCGAGGTCTAGGAGGAGGGTCGTGAGCCCCAATTGCAGAGCCATGGGGTTTTTAAAGAGGACAGGAGGGTTTCTGTAGGCAGTGAGGCCATCTCTTGATACTTGGGAGGCCCAATTTTACTTGGAGCAATTCGACAACATCTATTGAGGAGATAGTGGCATTATTCCAGGTGTTGGTTTGCTTAGTGTGTGTTTTATTGATGTATTGCAACTGCCATAGCAGCCATTAGAGATTGTATTGTTGTTGGGATTTTCATCCATAATAAAAATGCCTATGTTGTCTCTTCTATTTCATGAGTATTGTAGATGCATGCAATATGTTTGACGAAATGTCTATAGTTAGAATACATGCAAATTGTTTGTAAAAAGTTGTCAACCAACATAAAATATTGGTAATGCAAAGTATTTTACAAAAGCACACAACCAGACATAACATAACTGAGCAACAAACATAATATCCCAGCCTAGTAAGCTAGGATATTACAAAGAGGTGTTTGCAAACCAAATTGAATTAAAAATCAAATGGTTACCATGGGGAGATTTTATTGATTGATAAATAAACTGAAGTTTGTGATGAAGATATTAATTTATAACATAATCAAGAGTATTTGAAAATTAAGATCTAGAAAAAACTACAATGAAACCTTGTCATCTATAACCAAGAGACCCCTGGCCAAAATCTGCATTAGTCTAAGCAAAGACAACTATGTCTACATTGTAAAGAATCATGCGACTCTGTCTACATTGCACTCCCATATTACTGTGACTTTTTGTTCTTGCTATCCCCATTGACCTATTTGGTCACTCATGGACGTTAGTAAAGTTATATTATGTTATCTTTATCTTATGCGATTTGCATGCCTCACCTTGTTCTTCTTCGCCCCTTGTCTTGAGGATAGTCCATGCTCCTATCTTGTGCCCTTCACATTTAGTAGTGGCCTTGTCATTTTTCTCATCACAATCTTCTAAGTTTTTAATTTTTTCTAAGTTTTCTCCTGTTTAATATTTCTATGCCTCAAGTTACTTTTTAAAAACATCCCCTCTTTAAATCTCTAAAAGATTAAGTTAGTTTGCCTCATTTTAATATTTTGTGTGGTAAATCTCTCTCTTAGTCATGGATTTTGATACACACATTCTTCGACATATTTTTGTGCAGTTTAGGTTGATCAACTGTGTAGCATAGGTGCACATACTCGGGGTTGGTTTCCTTGCATTCGTATTGGCTATCATACCCATGTATAAAAAACGTACTTGTGCCTGTACCTTATCGTACCTTGCAACACTCGAAATACCTCGTCGTACCAAGGGAAAACACAAAGGTGATGATTGATGATCGATGCTATGTGATTCATTTTACTAGTCTCAAACCCATTTTTTCACCCATGTGAACATCACCTTATGCAATGAGTGGCAGGTGGACTATTCAAATCCATGAGAAATTGGATATTTTGATTAGTTCTCATGCCACATTGGTCATGCATTTAAGACTTTCTCTACACAAATTATCCCAAAAATAATACTTCATATGTTGGATTGCGGAAGCTCCTGAAACCTTAATTAAAAAGAGTTAAGGGATCTGTAAATGAATAGTCATAAGGCTTAACCCTTGCTAGGGTTTTGAAAATTGGGTAGCAAGCTAAGTGAGCTTGATTGTAGGGGAAAACCCAATGTGGAAGTGTGCTTGAGCCAAAGTAGTCTTGGGATGGGTGACCTTCTCGAAAGTACTGGTTATTGTGTGCAAGTCCCGGAGGTGATGATTGACGCTATGCGATTCATTTTGCCTAGTATCTATCCATCCATTTGTGGCAATGGTGACCCCAGAGCTACTCCATGAAAGCATGAATAGGTGCTAAACCATCTTCAACCTTTTTAGGCAGATTGGTTTGTATTTTTTTGTAGTTAGGCCTCTTGAACCCTTGAGGAGTTGTGTTAGTTGCCCTCACCATATCTTGCCAATAAGGAGACTGAACCACGTTAAAAGGAACCACACGCATAGATGGCCCTTGCCACTCTTGTTTTAGCTCCTGTTCTCCCTTGAACATTCACCATTTTAGCTATTTTGCTCTCTTAAACTATGGAAGAAGAACCTTTTGAATTTTTTGATGCTTCTTTTCGTCGCTAAGTTGCTTTCATCTTTCTTGCTTCATGCACAATCCTTGGCTTATTGTGAGGAGCCTAAGGAGTAACATTAGCAAGCTGTTTGTGTCTTCTTTTCATTCTATCAACCTCATTTTGCTCTTTCTCATACTTGTCCCTCTCTTTTGGGTTAGTTGTGTTTTTTGCAACCATCAACTCTCTTTCTTGATTTTTGCAAAAAGTGTGCCTTCACTATTGGGTAAGAGCCCTTATATGGTTGATGACAAAGATTGCACTCCCATTCCCATGAATCAACATTGTCTGTATCCAAGCGACCAAGCCTTGAGGGAATTTGCTTACTACTCACTAGTCGGTATTGAGAGCCATGAAGGCTCACTACACAGTGTTGGGTTTTTATTTATTTATTTTGTATTCTTTTTTTATAGATTTTGTAGTTTTATTTTTTATTGAAGAAATGTATAAGTGTAGCCTAGGAAATCAAATAATCTTTCAAAATGTCAAACAAATTCTAAACATGATCTACAAAAACAAACAATGCAAAAACACTTGCCATGGCACCTCCAAAATCAATCACAAAAGGATAGAAACACGTGTAGAAATTGAATGGGTCCAATGGAAGACATCTAAAATGCAAATTATGTGACAATGAATTTGTTGGGTCTTTAACAAGAGTGAAGGACCACCTACTTTCCATCAATAATGATAGAGGTGGGGTTGATGGATGCCCTGTTGTGTCTGTAGAATTTAATGAGACATTTGAAAATGATTATGACAAAACAAAAAATGGTGCATTCAATCTAAGATTGCAATGAATTACAACCCCTTTCCCAGAATGGCTGGAACCGAAAATTCATCTTAACCAATAAAATCAATTGGGCCAACAACATTAAAATCTCTTTGGAAGCGCTTATCAAAGGAAAAAGCGTAACTTTTATTAAGAGAAATAAAAATTACATTTTGAATAATGCATACAAAGTGCATGCATTTAGTCTAAAATAGACTTCAACCCTAAGAGGAAGAACAACACAACAAAAATGGCCCTAAAAAAGTGCCCCCCGTACATATGCAGTGTACATAGAAAATAGCCACCAATCTCAACCAATAAAACGATAGAAAGCATACCAGAAGAGAACCTGGATGGACCAGGCCAGAGCGGCAAAACAAACCCCTCAAAATACAGATCCAGAGGGACAACAAGAGAACCTGCAACCACTGAGGAGGAAACCAGAAGCCACACGTCCTAAATAGACCTCAAAGTGCTAACCCCATCAACAAAAAATCAATACTGCACGCCCATAAAAGAAGGACCTCAAAGCTCTAATACAAACCCTGCCAAAAAGAAGCAGAAACCCCAACATCCACTCCACACCACAGACCAGAGGGGGATGCAGGGATCCTCGACCACCGATAAAACCTTGACATTGCATCAAGCCCTGAACGTACAAGCAGGGATGGATTAGTGAGGTCCAAACCCTAAGAAAACTTCTGAAAAACCTTCGCACACATTAAAGGCTGAAGAAAAAATAGTCCATAATCCCGCAAATGGCGGATCAAGCTCCAAAAACCAGATCTAAGGGAACAACCAGAGGAATAAAAGCAACAGAGGGTGCACCCAAAAGCATGGCAACAAACTCCACACCCAGACGTGCAACCACCAATCATCTCAACGAACATGTAATGGAGAAAACCTCTGCACAATAAACCAACAAGGACGAAGTCTCCACAACAGAAACAAAACGATGTCGTTGAGCAAAAACCAGAAAAGGCGGGAGGAAGACTGATCCGCATTAGGGGGAACGCGGCCAAACACTGGAAAACAAAAAAAACCCACGGACCCACTCGATCGAGAAAGCACATGAGCAAGCACCATTTGTCTCCTGCCCAAGGACGAACCAGAGGAAGAGACGGGCAGGAGAGAAAAGCAGGAAGAAAAAAACTGGTGTGACCTACGGTTAGGGTAAACCCTAGCCGCGACCGCAGAGCTCTCGTCCTAGATCCAACCAGTCAATACCTGGTGATTATTTCGTGAATTCCTCTTTGGAAGTGCTTATAGAAGCAAGAAGTTGATGATATTGGTTGACATGTTTTTTTAATCTACCATCCCATTTAATGTGGACAAAAGCCCTTAATTTATCACTGCATGTAAGAAGATTGTAGATTTTGGAAAAGGATATGTACCTCCTAGTTTTGATACGGTAAGGACCACTCTTCTCAAGAGGTCAAAAGAAGGGTAACACGCAGATTGGTTAAGATCAAAGAGTCTTGGAAAGAAACAAGGTGCACAATCTTATTAGATGGTTGGTCATATATGTGTCATAGGTCACTAATTAATGTGTTGGTTTATTTCCCTAGAGGGGTATTATTTTTTAAGGTAGTTGATGCGTCAATGCACAAGAAGACTTATGGATACATTTCAAATTTTCGAGGAAGCCATCTTGAATTTGGGGAAGAAAATGGGGTCCAAGTTGTAATAGACGGTGCCTCAAATTGTGTGGGAGTTGGAAAGATGATAAAGGATAAGTACAAAATTTTTTACTGGACTCTGTGTGCCACTCATTGCCTTGACTTGTTGTTGCATGATTTAACAAAGTTTCCATGGATTAATGGTGCAGTTTGGAAGGGGAAACAAATTTCTCTACCTTGCACTTTGCTCATCAGAGGCCCTTGCCTCAAATTGCAACACTAGTTGTGCATGAGGTTGGTTTTTAGAGCCCTCTTAAATTCTCTAGTTGATGACCATCTCTTGAGAGTGCCTTCCCCCCTTCAAGTACTCTCTAGATGTGCAAGGCCATCTCTTGTTGACTAGAGTAGATTTGAATTGAGCCATCCAAGAGGACATCTACAGATTGTTCATCTAGGTCACTTGGACCTCACCTCCAGAGCACCTGGGCTCGAAAATGTCTTTCTACCTTGAGCACTTCTTGAAGTTGTGGGATGGCATCATTGTCTGTCCCCCATACACATGTAGACATTGGACACATTCACTTAGGATCCCTATGGGCCAGTTCTGAGTTGGCTTTCACAGACTCTAGGTGGAGATTGATCACCATATTCATTGATCAAATAGGATTTGCTAGATGTGCCACCTACATGAGTTAGAAACAAAGATGCACCTCATTTTCAAGTGCCCCTTCTACTACAAGATCAGAGGATGCTACCACTTCCTCTATAGAGACTCAGGGAGATCCCTCTCCACTTCATTCCGATATCACTACCATATATGCCTAGCGCCCTCTTCGTTAGGGAGATATTCAACCATATATTTCAGTCCTTGCACGCCCTGCCTTGCCATGGGACCATCGGGAGGATTGCCTCATACTTTGATGTTGCTTTGTTAGATTGAGGCAACAAGAGATAGACAAAGCTCCAGAGGTGGTTCAAAGGTGTTGAACTAGTCATCAGATTGCACATCATCACAGTGATAGATAGACCAACTCCAAAGGGATCTAGAGTAAGGTGCCTCTCGCTCATTAGAGGACCTCTCATCCTTAGTTGAACAACCAAAGATCTATTTGGAGTTTCTTTCCTTCGACCTTGGATGGTAGGAGAGCAGGGCTTCCTTTCTCCTACGCCTCCTATGATTATATAGTCGGATCCCACCATGGGGATAGAGGACTCCAATAGCGAGGCAGTGCCTTGGTCGTTCCCCTCGATCATTAAGCCTTGGATATCCTGACATCTCTCTCTCTTGATCAACATAGAGATGCCCAAGTTTCTAGTATTGGACTCTCACTTTATCTCATCGCACCTATGATATTGCTATATATATATTTTGGTGTTGGTTAGACCTAGTGTTTAGCTTAGTTAGATACTTATCTATTCTGCACTTTTTCTTTATCTTCCTTTATCTTTCTTTTAATGTTACCTAGGAGTCGCTTTTGCACTCCCACATTGTACTGACATTGGATGTATCTTTTAGTCCGCATTGACCTACTTTTGTGGTCATTTATTGGACATTAATAAAATTATCTTATCTTATCATTTCATATTTAACCATCACCTCACATTGAGCTTGTATAGGAAGCAAGCATCTAGAGAGTTACTAAGGCCCCGTGATACCGGATTCGTCACATATTACGTTACTCTCAAAAGAGTGGTTGAGGAAAGGATAAGTATAAGAGTTGTTATTTGCAACACTCAGTGGGAAAACTCTCGTCTTTCAAAATAATCTAAAGGGAAGGAGTTGGAACAAATCATTTTAGGCCATGCTTTTTGGGAAAGTGTGGTGAAGGTTATAAAAATTTGTGAACCAATTGTTGATATGCTTTCCATGGTTGATAGCAACACCCCTTCTATGGGATTTGTTTATGAGGCTTGGATTGTTGTAAGGAAGCTATTGCAAAATTCTTTAACGATGTTGAAAATGAGTACATGGAAATATGGGAGGTAATTGATGAAATATGGAAGATGTTGCATAACTCTTTGCATGCAACAACTTCTTATTCGGATGCATATTACGCTACTCTCAAAAGAGTGGTTGAGGAAAGGATAAGTATAAGAGTTTTTATTTGCAACACCCAGTGGAAAAACTCCTGCCTTTCAAAATAATCTAAAAGGAAGGAGTTTGAACAAATCATTTTAGGCCATGCTCTTTGGGAAAGTGTGGTGAAGGTTATAAAAATTTGTGAACCAATTGTTGATATGCTTTCCACGGTTGATAGCAACACCCCTTCTATGGGATTTGTTTATGAGGGCATGGATTGTTGTAAGGAAGCTATTGAAAAATTCTTTAACAATGTTGAAAATGAGTACATGGAAATATGGGAGGTAATTGATGAAATATGGAAGATGTTGCATATCTCTTTGCATGCAACAACTTGTTATTCAGACACTAGGTTGTTTGAGATAAAAATAAACATTGATACAAAAGTCACGAGTGGCCTTTATGTAGCTATTGAGCAGTTGAATCTAGATCTAGAAGAATCTAGGAGGCTTAGAGAGCAACTTTTGGCATATAGGTTAGAAGAGGGGATAGTTGGGAGCATTTGCACCATACAAGATAGGGCCAATATTCCTCCAGGGAAATTGTGGTAGTTTTATGGACCAGAGTCACATGATTTGCACTCTTTTGCAATTCATGTTTTGAGTCAGGGATCAAGTGCCTCTTCTTGTGAAAGGAATTGGAGTAGTTTTTGTTAGAATATAAGTGGATGTGCTTGTTTTACCATTGACAATACCCTTGTCACCCAACCATAGGCCGAAGCCACCCTCCGTGCACCTTAACCTTGACAGAGAATCACTCCGGAAGCAAACCCTAGGCTAGATAGCCAAACAAAGGGTAGCGCACCTTTCCCCAAGGAT
>ML784125.1:1274989-1292721 GCA_009831015.1 Picea engelmannii | reverse complement strand
ACAAGTCTTCTAGGGTTATTAGCCAACTCATTAGGGTTTCTTCTTGCTTCCCGAAGTATTCTATTCTTGTCAGGTTTACACGTGGAGGTAAATACTTCCCACAGCTACCATAATATCAACACTCCCTCCTAGCTAGGGAGGTATTATAGGTAATGGTCTTGAGCACAAAACATACCATTCACCCGGTAGCATCAACATAGTTATATAGACTAGATCATGAGCACCATTATCATCATCAATTGCATCATCTCTCGAAACCATACTCTATCTAAGTAATCAAACATGATGCTCACTCCACATAGTGATACAAGAGCCATTCTTCTAATCTAGAAGAGTAAATGTTCTGAACCATTTTCTGTCTGGAAAATCTCTGTTCATTATTCATCTTGCTGATAATTATTTACCAAACCGCTGACAGTCTTCAAGGTAATTGGAACAAAAATAGAACACAACTGTGTTTATCCATAGTAGTACATAACTACAATCCAGTGGTACACTACCACACCAAGTAACACACAAGTACTTGATCAACAACGTATAGTCACGAACAATGGAACACATCCCACCACAGTTGTATACATCTACTGTCATACAGTCTTCATAACAATCATCTGATATCAACCTGCACAGAAACAATGTTATGATATAAACTGAATCATCTGGGCCAATCTTTCATCACATCTATGAGATCTGAAATAATATCTGACCTCAGAGTAGAACAATGAGATATCTGGACTATTCTTCTCAAGCAAGGAAGAATAACTGTCCTGTCTTCTGAACCTGGACCATTCCCCACCCTGGGCCATTCTTCCTACACTAATCAAAGTGCACCCTGGAGAGAATGTATAAACCCTAAGGAATGGCTGTCCCTGATTGCTGAGCCTGGACCATTCCCCACCCTGGGCCATTCCTCCTACACTAATCAAAGTGCACCTTGGAGAGAATGTATAAACCCTAAGGAATGATTGTCTAGACCATTTCCTCTGTTAACCACAAGAGGAAAAGACTGTCCTGTATCAACCTCCAAAACAGACCATTCCTCATGTTAACCACAATGAGAAATCGCTGTCCGGCGAGGCGGGCCAGTCATCTTGAGTAACCCTCAAGAAGAGAGATTGCCCTAGACCACTCCCCATGTTAACCATAATGGGAAGTCGCTGTCTATGATACATCAACAATCTGGACCGTTTCCCATGTTAACCACAATGGGAAATCGCTGTCCGTCAGAAATCTCAATCCACTTTTCGAACATGAAAGAATCTGTCCAAGCTGGACTATTTTTCAATCTTGAAAATAAATGTCTTCAATAATATTTTCAGTGCTCCCTCCCAACCCGAGAGTCATCTCTTCCTTTTTCAATAAGGAAGTCGTCTCCACGAGCTCCAGCTTGAGTACACAAACTCTTTCATCTTGGGTAGAAGCTTTACCAAAATGTCTGCTTATTTGCTCATCTATGGAGATATGTATTGGAGAACCACTTTCTCCTTTCTGGACTTCATCACGGATAATGTAATGCTTGATTTCAAATGTACTTTAGTCCGGAACATTGATTTTCTCTGAAGGCTTCATGTAGCTCTGATCAATAAAGTATATCATTATTGGAAAACTGGAACATATCCATGTGGCACTTCTTCTGTCATCATGAGATCTGATCTACTGAGTAATCATCTTGATACAATATCTCTGTTATAGGAAATCTTCACCACGCTTCTGCTGTGCATTGGAGGATCTTCACCAAGTTATTTTCTTCCATCTGCATACAAGGGTCTCTTTCTGGTATGCCTCAAAGTCTTGAGATTGCTCTTCATATGCTCTTTGCTCAATTGCTCTGGAGAACATTCTTTGCATTTATCTGATGTAGAACTCCAACTCATGGATATTGACTCATGTAAAGATATGTTTGATTTACCAAAACGAGTAATCATCATAGTCTTCTCCCTCCATTTGAGAGAACCTCTAGTTCTAGATCTCTCAATGCTTTCATTCATAAGTCTTCCATACACTGTTCTTCATTACGACTTTCAGTTCCTTTGCTTGATTGCTTTTATTGAGTTTATATCAGGTTGGCAATCTTGTGATTCTTGATACAATGACTGGTTGTTTTGGTTTCTCTTTCTTTCTTGGAATGTTCATGTTCTTCCTCGTGTTTAGCTCTTGGGTCCATGGAGTAGATTCCATTCCCTAAAGATTCTATTTCTTTCTTTCATCATAGGATCATGGTTGTGGATGGACAACCATGGATACTTTAAGGCTTCTCTTTGAAGAAGACTTCTTCTGAGGTTGAATTGGACACGTACCGTCTTTCATGGCTACTACCATGGATATATATACTTCATCATCTTCAATGGATCATAGGATTAGCTCCCTCCTAATCCTTGCTTCATGTATGAGTGCATATAATCGACTCCCTCCGTCTAACAGAGTCCACGCTTCCGTCTGCATCCTTATTGTCTTCTGCAATATATAATTGGCTCTCTCTGTCTAACCGAGTCCATGCTTCCGTCTTGTTGTCTTCTACAAAACGTCATAAGTCTTTCTCCAATTTCCTCTCGATTGCTGACTTCTTTTTGTCTTTGCTTCTTCTTAGTCTCTTCATGATTGATTCGACTTAACTTGCAATAGCTTCCACATGATTTGTTTGATGTATTTCATTCTTTCATGTATTATCTAATGATATCAATCCTTATCTTGTTGTTCTTCCATCGATATAGTTCTTCTTGGAACACGTTATCTTCCAGGAGATAGATATACAAGATATGTACAAGAACTAAGAAGAGTATTGTTACCTTCAGAAGAAGAAGTCTCTTTCATCTTGCTTAGTCTTCTTTGTAGGTTCCTTTTCTTCGACAACTGATGCTTCGTGTTTCTCCTTCATTTGCTCTTGAAGATTTAGAGCTTTATGATGTTACAAGTAGGCCACAAGAATATAATTTCTGACCATGTTTTAAATTTTGTGAAACAATTTTAGGGATTACAACTTTTTGACATTATGGACTTTTATATTTTGAAATTTGAAGATTATGTTCTACTTCATTTTGTAATTTGCAGTTGCACTATATCATAAATGTTCAAATTTTGATCATGTTTTAAATTTTTTGAATTTTCATGAGGGATTATAACTATTTTGCATAATGGACATCCTTATAAATTTCAAGTTTGAAGAATATGTTAGACTTCTTTTTGCAATTTTGCACTGTATGTTTAAATTTTAATAATGGCATTGACGATTGGATCTATCATTTTATCATGATGAAGTTGCTCTAATATGCTTATTGATCATTATTTTTAACTCATATGTTTATTGATGTTGATTTCTTACTATTTTAAAGTTAATATATATAAACTTTAAAATAGTAAAAAATCAACATCAATAAACATATGAGTATATATATTGAAAAATGTATATTGATGAACCTCATCCGAAGCTCATTGAAAATTCGAATTTGAACCGAACCTAATTGTTGCTGATATTGAACTTGAACCCAAACCATGTGATTTTGCCTGTACCCTCTTTTAAAAAGTGCGGTACCCATATTTGCACCCATGTACCTGAACCTTGAAAACTTAGCTAATTAGCATGCTAATCCTCATAATCATCATTTGTTGCTATCACTTCGTCTTCTCTAGACATGGCTATGATACCATATCAAAGAAAACAGGAGTGTAGAGCAGAGAGATAGTTCTCATGCGATTGACAGGTGAATAAATTGAAAATTGTTAAATGGGGATGTGCTCCCGTTGGTAGGGGCCATGCTCCCATTGCTCCTTGCACTCCTGGGATGGGGAAACTTTGTGGGAAATGTTTCCTCACGCTTGCATTTCCATTGCTCTTTGTGCTTGTGGGATGGGAAAACTTTGTGGGAAATGTTTCCTCAAACTCTCCTTTTTGGGGGGCATAGGGAAACACAATGGGATATATTTCACCCAAAAGGGGAATGTTCCCTTTTTTCTCAAACTGCTTGGGTGCTGCCCTAAAATTGGGGATCCCTAAGCTCTCCCCTCGAAAAATTGCTCATCGACCTTTGAAAACGGTCAACAAAAAATTAATAGAAAACCGTAACCCTAATTGTATCCATATGTTAACAATAAACATTAAAATGCATCATATATTTTTTTCCTATATTTAAATTTTTATATTTCTAGGATTTCATGTGGGGTCTTCTATGTTGGGGTCCGGGGACCTTGACATCCCTTGTTACGTTTTCAGAAATTTGGAGGTGTCTCCACAGATTGTGTTTCCCTTTTCTCACATCCCCACCTCAAAGAAACTTGTTGGAACATTGCGAATTGGTGATGAGGCCTTTAGCGGGCCTTCCCAGACATGCTATCTGCTATCAGCACCAAGTAGGACTCTAGGTCTATTATTTGTGAGAGGGAGAGCATCAAATGCTAATGAGCCTGTGGTTTAAAGTCATTTGAAAAACATTCGAATGGTATCTTCTTGTAAAAGCTAATATGTTGTTGACTGAATATCTTCTATACAATGCATGTGTTTGATAGAGAGAGAATGCATTTAAATATGCATCCAATATTGTTGAGAGTTAAAACCTTTGAAGTTTGAACAAAACCTACTAACCACTGACACTAGAGATAGAAAGGGGAAGATAAAAGAGTGTTAAACCGAACATGTTGAGTGTGTTGTTTGGTGTTAAAATTCTGAAGGGTCGTGTTCATGTAAAACATATATTTACTGAAGAATAAAACTGAAGGGAGGGGGTAAGTGAGAGCACGAAACATGTCTCACATAGAATGGCAGTGGCAGCACTACATAAAGCCTTCTACAGAGTGTATTGGATAACTGAGAAACAAAGCAAGCTCACAACTATGAACAAAAAATGAATGTCGGATTTTATAATTCCACATGCACAAGAAAATAAACACACTATATGGTGGACAAAGAAAGATAGAAATTATATTAAGACTAGGCGAAACTCAGCAAGTAGTAAAAAAAAACTTAAAATATAGGATATTTGTGCAGAAAAAATAATAATTATGCAATGCTTAGCAGTGTGTTGAAAAGAAGAATTTTTTGGTTATATGATACACGATTTTATTTTTTCTTACAGTAAAACGAAACAAGCACTGCCCTGATCTGTTTGTCCAATTGTTGAGGAACCTGTAATTAGCACCAGTTTTAAGAAAAATTGAGTATCATTAATTGCTATTCTTATGCTTGTTGGTTCTGAAAATATTGTTTCATAGTTTACTTTCAGATTTAACAGAAGCCCTATCTATTGGCAGATTGGATATCACTGAATGTTTGTATTTTGTTTAATATCACTATTGTGGGTTGCTTCATCATGTAATATATATATGTATGTATGTATCCTTGTTGCCGTTTCAACTTCTAGGACACGGCTGACCTTTTTCCTATATTGATTAGGGATAATGGTAAGTCAGTTTGTACAACTATAGAGTGGCTGGAGAGAAATAACATTCTCCATCACACCTTGCGATCCCATCTACACCACAAGCAATATGTAGACCAGGTACTAGACATGTTCATATTTGAACATAATTATATTTGTATATCATTTTATATCATTCATATTTTCTGGAAGGATGGGTTTGAGAGAATTATGTATATTAGGTCCAAAATATTATGAGGCTTCTATTGTTGGAACATCGACTATCAGAGGAGCATTTAGATGCCATTTGGGCTGCTACTGAAAAGCCGGACCAGTTTGAAGCGGTATCCAGCATATCCTTTATTAGTATTTTTAACCATTCTGCATACATATTTTGGCCTCATTTTTGTATGTCAGGTGTTCCAAACTGAAATTTGTAATTTGGTTGATGCAGGTGAAAGCCAATGTCTTTGATCTCATTGCTGATTTGGCTTGGTCATTTTCAGACAAACAGTTGGACAGTCTTTTTGGCAGGTTGAAGCATGTTCAGGTACTCTAGATAGAATAGTTCTTTACAAGATGATCGTTGCTTTCACTCAAAGTTACTGTTGTATTGAGTTGATTGATTGTTCCTCTTTTTTCATCTATCATAGCCTGAATTGTTTGATGCAGGGTCGATCTGCAGGTGACATTATTAAAATCCTTACTTTTTTGAAGAAACTTGCACGAAGTGACAACAAAGGAATCATGGCAGAAAGGTACTTATGTATTTTACTTTGTGATTGTTGTTGTTTTGTGAAATGAATGATAATCCATTTGCTGAGGAATATCCAACATGAGAAGGACAAATAGTTGAAATCCATATAGGATAAGTAAATATATAAGTAACGAATAATATATGATTGAATGATATAAATTACAATGCCATGTGATGGTGTACTTATACAATAGTCACAATGGTTGATAGGTCATGACCCTTAGTTAGGATCAGTATTACCAGAACTGGTAAAACCGGTCGGTCCGACTGGTTCACAGACCCCACCAGTCCAAACCGCCCCTCTAAACCGCTTTTGGCCGGTTCCGTATGGAACCGGTTTTTTTGCCTGAACCGGCCAGATTTTTTCTCAAACCTGTATTCTATTCTAGTTGAATTCTACAAGCTAAGGTTAAGAGTACTTGTTTTGCTCTTGTTTTCTGCATCATTCAGCATTCATACTAAATAGAGAGGGTTTATATATAGAATCTCATTGATCAAAATAAATTTTTGGAGCCCTCCCTCTCTGTTTTGGTGTTGGTCCAAGGAATTTTTTTGGTTAATCTCATGGTATGGAGCTTGAGTGGTGGTTGTTGCTGTGTTAAATCATACTTGCTGGCCATTGAGGAATGAGGCTGAGTTTTTCCTTACATCCACTAATACGAACCCATTACTATGCTCCATTATACTAATTGCTTGAGTAAGTTTGTCTCTCTTTGCTCAAGGGTTGGTGAGCTGACTTAAGTCTTAGAGTCTGTTATACGATACTGGTTGGATTGGAAAATATCTCTTTTGAAATGCATATTATCATTGTGGTTTCTTCTCTTGCATTTCAGGCTACAGAGAATCATCTCATGAATCATGAGAATATATGTTTCAATTATGCCTATATGGAAGTGGTGGCCAGGATTTCAAGCCCGCCCTTACACCACCAGTTAGCATTCTATAACAAAGCACATGATAAATGGCATATCTGTCTCCTAGCACAAAAATTTATCAATCTTCAGAATCCAAAAGCTGTATGAGATAAATGAGTGATCTTTAGAATAAGTTGTTACTCTACTATGCATATCTGTGTGTACACTATTATGCCTTACACCTTCAGATATCCCTGTCCAGATGGCAGAAACCATGCCTGCAGTTTTCTATTTCTTTTGCTTAATACAGACAATCCATTGTTCTAAGAATGTTAGATGATGTATGCAGTTGCACACCCTGTTTTCATGTGCTAGGTTAAATGCTGCAAGAGGCAGACTCTATTGAGTCTCTCAGGTTTTGTTGATTGTACACATTTTTCCTATTTAGTAGAGAATCATATTTTGCAACCAAAATCCCTTTAGCCCCACCCCAATTGGAATCAACTGGCAGCATTTTGCGAGTATTCTAAGTATACATTCCTCCACTCCCATTTTGATGGATGCACATGAATATGTTTTTTTTTTTTTTCAAAATTTGAATATTTTATGTATTTTTAGTGACCGGTTTTTTGATCTGGTTTTTTTCCGGTTCCGGTTTTTTGGGTCGACTGGTTCAACGACCGGTCCGGTTCTGGTAACTATGGTTAGGATGTGTCACTTCATTTATTATTATTATTTATTAGTTTTTTGATTTTTTTTTATATATTTATGTTCATTATATTGTCTATCCCTTCAAAGATGTTTTGTCCTCAAAGCATTTTATGGAAAAGATGTATGTCTTTGTTCTGGCTTTTGCTATATTTTCTCATGATTCTTTGTTCTTGAAGCTTTGATGGTTGATGACATGAGACGATACGAGTTTTGAAGTGTTGAGTAGCACTGTCTTATTGTGAAAGAGTAATCACAAATACAATGCGTAATCCATGAACGCCAAACCTGTGAACCCAGGATCCACAAACACAAAGCCAATGTGATGAGCACAGAGAAAAGCCCAATTGCCAAAAAATGCCAAAGCCACAGAGAAAGCCAAAGCCCCAAACAAAGCCAGAGCCCCGAACCCCGAACCCTGGCTGAAAATCCACTAACACATGTCTATCAGGCCACAAACTGAGTGCTATGATAATTCAAAGGAGCCTACCGGAATCCTTAGGTTATGGTGACCATCCAGAGACCAGTGGTGACACAGAGCTGAAGCTCAACCCAGGCTTCCACAATGTTGTGATTCTACTCATTTCCCCTTTATAATGAGACCCGGACTGCTTACTACCTTCCATAGCAACCAAAGTTAATGTATGTCCCGGCCACCTCTAGTTTAAAATGTCTTTGTTAATGGGAGAACAGGGGAGGGTTGCTTAGATAACCTTAGTGTATCTTCCATCGCTTCCCTTCGTCCTTGACTCCTTTCTGCATGTGCTTCCTGTACTGGACTGCATTGTGTGGAGGATCCTCATTGATCCACGCCATCCTCCTCGGATAACCTCCCTAGTACCCCATCCAGGCTGCGTAGGTATGGTTTTTAATTCTAAACACTTGTGCAAGAGTAGGGATTTTTGAAAAAAACCCTAAAGATAGTCTATAGAATTTAGAGGAATCACACATCTGGAAACACCCACCCACCTTCAATTAGCTTATAGGCAGTTGATCAAACATGCATGGTTTAGTACATGTTGACACACTAACACAATAAAATAAATAAAGTACATATGTGATATGCACACATGCAGATCTATGTCCTCACCTTTAACCACAATCAACAACATGTAAAATTGGGTGTTATTAGTTGCAGTTTTAATTTAACAGTTAACTATATTTGTTTACAATTCATGTAACTTAAGAATTGGGCATATTTAATTGTTGTTTGAATTTATCACAGCGAACAACATTTAAATTCTAGCAATATTTGTTCCAGCCATCTTATCTCTTACTTTTTTTTCTTCTTTCAAAACCCATCACTATCTAAGCGTTTATCACCCCATAACCTTTCTTCAAATGTTCTTTTTCGAAAACTGAAGTTGGCCTTGGGCAAATGGATTTTTGCATGTTGTGATCTTGAACCTGTTTCATTGGCTAGGTTTGACATTTCCTTACAACTAATTAAGTTCAAATTTCAAAAACAATAAAACTGTATAAAGGCTCATGGATGAAAACCCATATCTGCAGGTTAGGCAGGATTATTTTGACAACTAGTTATGCTTTTCCATGGAACCTGATTTAAAATTAGTAGCATGCTTGAAAACATGTATATGTCTCCACCGTCATGCCTGTATTCTGGTAACTTTGTTTTCATAGGAAGCCCTCCGCCAAATCATAATCTCATTCCAATTATTGGTTGCTAGACCAATTCATATCACTAGTATTAAATTGCAACTTCAATCACTAATCCTTCTCTAGCACTACCCGGGTTTTCCTTAGCTGTCCCATTAAATTTTAAACAAACCTGTACCTGCAGGTTTGATTATGCAGTGGGCATCTCTACTATATAACAACTCTTTTGCTGGCTTTCAACTGAGATATGCTAGTTATGCTTTTCCATTGAACCTGATTAAAAATTAGTAGCATGCTTGAAAGCATTTATTTTTCATAGGTATTTTCATCCAAAATTTCTAAAAGAACTGATGTACATGTCTCCACTGTCATGCCTGTATTCTGGCAACCCAGTTTTCATAGGAAGCCCTCCACCAAACCATAATCTCATCTCAATTATTGGTTGCTAGACCAATTCATTTCACTAGTATTAAATTGCAACTTCAATCAAAAAAATTAATCCTTCTCCAGCGCTGCCTGGGTTTCCCTTAGCTCTCCCATCAAATTTTAAACAAACTCATTCTTGTGGGTTTGATATGCAGTGGGGGTCTCTACGATATAACCACTCCTTTGCTGGCTTTCAAGTGAGATAATTCCATTTAATCTGTTATTGCACCATTCAAGTTGATAAATCGAAGAAACAGTTTAGTATTACTGTGTGTGTGTGTCTATATTTACATATAGTTAATGAACATATGTTAATATCTAAGTTACTGGAAACGTGTGGGTCGAGATCAGGATCTGCGGATCCTTGTTTCTGAACCGGATCCGGATCTGGATCCGCATGGGATCCGGCACTCGGCTGTTTCGGAAGAAAAGTGAACCGTATCCCGTTCCTTGGAGCCGTTTCAACCAAACTGGAGGCAGATCTGGCGTTTTTGGAGACGGATGGGGTAACAGAAAACCCCCACCACATGCGATCCAGGAATAAAGGTGAGGTTTGGTGCTAGTGTACTGATCAACACCTGTCGTGACCTTTGACTGTTGACAAACTGCAAGAGAATTCATTAGCCGGCTGGTTGGACAAAACCGTCGAGAATAGCTCTATCAAAGCCGTCCCTCTCGAACCGAATCCAGAGGTGATTAACTGCATCACCAGCAGCAGCAAACCCGATTCCTTTCTATAGATCCATATATAGATGCATACGCGCCATTGGATCTATTTTATGAATTTTAAAACGCCCACACAGTCTTATCGTTTGGTGCCTGATGGTTTATCATATTAAATTTGTGAATCCAATTCACTTTATAAATGAATAGCTTAGCCTCCTTTCATTTGCGCTTATTATTTTTTAATTTGTGTTATTATTTTTTTAATGTATTTATTATTTTTACAATAGTTGAGGTTATATTTTGCATTAATCATCTAATGTTTATAACCATGAAGAATGTTTATAATTTAATCTCTATAAATAATTAATCTTTAATACATATAAATAATACGCTAATTCTAAGGTTATTAATGTAACTTAATATATTAATTTAAACTAGACTTATATTAATATATTATAATATTTATTTTTAAAAATTATAAAAAATATATTATATTGTTTGTACTTGCCATTTCCCCGCTGTATCCGGATCCTGGCTTTTAAAAAAACTGGCGTATCCATATCCGTATCCGGATCCGGGTAACTTAGGTTAATATACCAATTTTTCTGTTGATATCAAGGGCAAACATATTAACATGGTGTTCTTATTAATGGTCTTTAGGATGCCTATTCTTGTTATGCAGAAAACATATTTGTTCATGTTATTGGGAAACCTTTAAGCTTTTGATTATCTTGTGTATATTATGCATTTCGGCTTGGGAGTAGCTTTATTTTCCATATGTTATTTATCTTAATTATCTGTTATTTTGGTATTTTAATTTTTCTGAACATGAGTTTTCATGACATGTGTAGATTACTTGAGTTACTGTGGAACATGATGTTTATGGGAGAGGCACCTGGTGAAGTACTTGAGTCTGGAGCATTTACTGAAATCCTTGGTCACTATATCTCAGTTGATCGTGCAAGTCAAGATGTGGGTTAGAGAGGCTTTACTGTATAGTACATAATTATTTCAAATAAGTAGTCACATTGTGATAACATATTATATCATCGTTTTTCACTGTAGTTTTTCCTGGATAGGTTTTTTGGATATTGTGTGGTTTTATTTATAAATTGTTTGCACCAGGTTTACATTTTACGATGCCTTGCAAAGGTGAAGGCTGGGGAATCTGTCATTCCGTCACTAAGGCTTCTGCGAGACATTATATGGCTCGATAATGAGAAACCTTTTTACAAGGTTAGCCACCTTCCATTCATTTTATCAGGAAATGACTAGTAGTACAGATAGCAGTTTTGTCATCTTTTTATGGGGGAATTCATTGGAGCATCATAACTCTTCTTGTCACCTAGTGTTTGTCTGTCTTAAATTTACTTTTGGAAATGGTTATTGGACTTTGCATGACATGTTCTGCATATATTTTTGTGCTATTACAGGGTCAGGTTTCTCGTCAGATGCGCCTGCAGCAGCTAATTAATGATCATAACTTGATTGATCTGGTTAATACATTTCTGGTTTTAAATCTTTATTGTATTATTCTTCGTTGCTTGGGGGACATATTTGTCATATATGTGAGCCATGGGTTCTAAATTTTTAGCTATTGTTGATGCATTAACAAAGGGTGTATTTCTCTTTGTCAGGTTGTAAGCAGTCTTGTGCAGTATGTTGCTATGCCACGTATGGCCTGTAGTACAAGGACACCTAATTCTAAAACATTAGATGGTCAGTTCAATCATGATGAAAACATCAAGGAAAGGCTTAGTTTTCTTCAGTTTGCACTGCAGGTATGAGCTATAGCTGCTGCTCATCTTTTCTATATTCTTCAGAGTTGAGGGAATGCATTTAGTTTCTGATGCTGGTTGGATTCTGCAGTCTGGAGCTGTTTGTTTGCCATGGGAATCTGCTGAGAGGTTATGGAATTGTCTAGTTGAATTGCCGACGTGTACTGCAGATGAAGAGAGTGGGTTGCAATGGTTTTGTGAAGTTTTGGAGAAACGTGCTTTATCCGTTGATTCTCAAGAAAACTTGCTCACTAAAAAGATAACTAAAGTTTGGCCATCATCTATGTCACAAACTGCTTGGCGGTGAGCTTCAGTTTTTTATTTTTGCATTCGTCCATCCACTGCAAACGACTCTTTGGATATGATGCTTAGAAACAAACATTTGGCTCATTTTGTATGCAGATGTTTCAAGCAATTGTTTGTTCACGTAAATTTAAACCAAAAGAAGCTCAAACAGCTGCGACATGATTATGCTGTTGGTATCAATGATCTGGATCTTGTTGGGTTGCCTTATTTGTGGCAGATAACTCTATGGTCAAGGAATAAAATTATTGTAGAAGAAAGCATAAACATGTTGCGAGACATACACACATCCTTGGTAGAAAATTTACAGCAAGATTTGATTACTATTCGTGAAGACTTTATTGACAAGTGTATGGAGCATCTTATATGTGCTTTAGACAATGGTGAATCCTGGAAAAGTATTGAGGATGTGAAAGAGCAATATAGAGTAGGTGGCAAAAAAATTAAGGATATGACTAAAGAGGACGACAGCTTGAAAGAATATGTAGTTGTTAATGTCATAGGAAATGCTGGTGATACATGTAAAGAGGAAATAGCCCCAGCCACATCGAAGGCTGGTTCTATGGAAGATGCTAGAAAATGTGTATCCAAAATGGATCAAGTTGAACGCTGTCTGCGGCTCTTGAGGGTGTGTAGTACTTTTCCTGGATAATCCAAGCAGATATGTTTGATTTGACTATGTCATTGCTAGGAATTGAATCTTTGTAGATATTTAGCACATTGCTCTTATTGTTTTTGGTACATTTGTTTTTAATTTTTTGGCCTTTCTGCTACTCTCTGACTTTTGAAGGTTTAACATAAATTTTTTATTGTCAAAAATTGAATTGCATTTTTTTATTTGTTCACTATTCTAGTGCAAAATCAGAATTGTTGATATTTGCCATTAGGAATTCATAATGCTAGATCATAGTTTTCCTCAATTCTGCTGATATTGAACCATTTGGTTCTTGAAATTGAAAGCTCTTATTGTTCTTGATGCAGATTTTTGTAATTAAATGTGAAGATAGTTTTCCAAGGATGGTGCCTGCTCATGGTGCTTCTTTTCAAGGAAGGCCATATATTGTTGGGGTATGCTTAAATGTCATTTTCTCATGTTTTTGCAATTTGTGTAAGATTAATATGAATTTGATGGGCCTATGAATGCAATGTTTCAGGTTAGCACTGCATCAAGCAAACAATCGACACGGTTTGAGATCATGGTCCATTCCAATGAATATTTGGGTTCACTTCGTGCAAAGGTGATTGTTTTAGAATGTTTTTGTTACATCGATTGATGCTATACAAGTTCTTAATCTTTTTGATATGTTGCAAAGGATAAACATTTCTATGCTATATTCATTCCAGTCAGAGGCCAAACATGTGCATTATATATCTTAGGACCTTGGGGAAAATGCTAGTGTTGTGATGATTTTAGAGGCTCTAATAGTATTTATATTTGATCTTCAATAACCCTCAAATGTCTTATGGTTTTTACAAGGAAAGCTGTTTGGACTTAGCTGTAGTCTTTGTATAAAACATAATTATATTTATGGGAGATGCACAACTTTATATAAATTGTTAAATGAATTAATTGGTCATGGAGTCATTGTATTTAGTGAACATCTTGTTCTGCTTCATGGATATTTTTCTTGTTCATCATAGTTCTCCCTCGCAAGGGTTTTATTTCTCTTTCATTCTCTATTTAATTTCTTCAGGAAATGGAGTGATATTAACTTGTTTGTTTCAATTGTTTTTCTCCATTTTTTCCTCAAATAAACTCTGTTCACTGTCCTACAGTAAGTTGTGACAGATCTTCATTAAACATTAGGACTAACTTCCATATCAGGTACAACCAATGAGGGAGTGCTTCACTCCATCTCAAGACCATGTCCTCATGTGTCAATCCTAGGTCATTTTAGTTTCTTTTATTAAGTGCCATTCAACATTAACCCACAAAATTATGCTGTTATTAGATCTGAGATATTTTTATGCAAAAAGCACTAAAACACATTTAAGATTCTCATGGCCATCCATATACACAAAGTAAATAGGGATGGAGAGATTTGGTGGGGCAGGTTTCAAGGACAGATGGAAGGTACCCCCAATTTCCAGGGGATTGCAAAAAATATAAAAATTAAAAAATTATTAGGATTTGAATATGCAAAAGCTTCAAAACAAAATTACTAAATAAAGGAAATGCAAGCGCAAGTAACTGATAAAAAATATTCATTGTATCATAGTGGACAATTGCACATGAAACATATACCAATACCATTTATGATTCTGTAAAATGATCAAAGACAAATACTGATCTATTGGTTGATCAAAAAAATTACTACATACCTAGCCTAAAATGGCAACATGTTGAAATTTCGTGCATACTAATCACATACTAGACAGTGTGAAGGCAGATACAATATTACATGTATCAATATTAAATTGAGAAATTATGGTTGTGTTTCAAGGCTAATCCAAAAATGCTTCAGCCTTTGTGGGTTCTCTTTTATAATTATCGTCTCTGCCCTCCAGTATAATGTTTTCTATTGACACACCAGCCAAGCCTCACCGTGGATTTGAAGTACCCTCCTCATCAGTCTGTGAGTTTATGTCCTAATCATGCTATAGATCCCTTGAAATACTCTAGAGTCTTTTGTGTCTGAAGGCAAAGATTGTTACGCACAAAAACATCTTAAAGTACTTTCACTCTCGTAGATGTTAGCTTGCTTTTTTTAATAATCAATTCCTCTCAGAAGCCAAGGAACTAGAATCATGAGACAACAAAATTACAAATGCATAACAAGCTGTTGGATCTCTGGAGCTCTTCCTGCAATGCCCATTCATTCTTCAACATATGATGGGATTCAGTTGTGCCATACTTCTTTTATTCTACTGTGCAGCAAATGTGTAAGTGGGGCTACTCAGTTCTGCAAAACATAGGAACTGTTGCTGAAATATCCGTGATTACTGAGGAGCATGAATCTCCAAAGATGGAACTTCTGACTGATGCCAGATTTTATTTTGCCAATCATGCTATCAATTGCCTCTTTTATCTCTATAAGACTATGGGAATCAAAATCTGCATGCCTTACCATCTTTACTATTGGAGTTGTGACTGAGACATTGTATTTGCATTGATTCCATTAATCATTTTATTAAATCATTTCTTTTAGTTAGTGTTGTTGGAAGCAGGAGCAGAGCACAAAGTGCCAAATTTCAAAAATCTAGTCTTGGGAGCGTTTTTAATAAAATATATTTTAATGTATATATCAATGCTGTATTTATTGTTATTGGGAATTTATCGTCGGGGTCCAAAATTGAAATTTTTGACAATATCAAGGAAAATATCAGAAATTATCAGGAAACTTAAAAAAAATACAAAAACAATCATTTTTTTTCAATTTTTTAAACTTCTAAAGCAACATCAACATCAAACAAACACATTGTCACATAAATATGAAAATAAAACTGCAATATAAGATGCATAAGATGTCAAGTGGTACATCAAACATCGATGCTGAAATATGATATCTGTCCTAAGTCATAACTCGTGATAGGATAATATAAAATCACATAAAAAAATGTATCTCATGAGATGATCATCATGAGGCATCTAGATACTACAAGTCTACAAGGCTAATCATGATGCATTAATATATCGATGATTCCCTCTACCCCTTTTACGGGCAAAGGTCACCGCTGGCACTTTTCCTCTAGAAGCAGTAGTTGGACGTGTTGAGGTTGAGCCTGAGGTGGAAGGTGTAACTTCTGGGGATAAGGTGGAAGATGAAGTGGGATGTCTTCCGCCTCTTCCCCTAGTTGGCAGTCTTTGTGGAGGTCGTGGCAATGGCCACGACAAGCTCTCAATGTCCTGCTCCAAACATGTCTCTCCTTGATAGGTCTCTCGGTCTCCACCCTCCACGGACTTGTGGTGTCAAGCGTGTTGGAAATTAAGGGAAACTAGAACAGAGATATTCTTTTTCAAATTATTTACTACTGTAGATATAGATCAACAAGCAAAACAAAAATTTCTGAAGTGGATTAAACAATAAATCTGAGCATGTAGGAAACAATTCTAATCTAGATCTAAACATGAACAGATCTAATCATTATTCTAGATCTAAACATGAACAGATCTAATCATTAAACAAATTCTGAACATTAGCATAATCAGATCTGATAATAAACAAAGCAGTAACTGATCATTACCTTGATTGAAAAACAAGAACAAATTTACCTTAGATGCCAGGTTTCTGTCCTCTTTTCTGTATGCTTAGAAATAGCTAATAATGGTCATGGATCAAACCCTCAAGGGTTTGATCTCATCATGATCTAGGTGGACAGTTTAGCCAAGAAGAAATCCAAGACCAATCAGCAAGCTAAGGCTGATATAGATACCCCAAAGAACTCAAAGCTGATATGAAACCCCAAATACCAAAACTGATATGAAACCCGAAATATCAAAACTGATATGAAAGCTGATATGAAACCCCAAATACCAAAAACAGAAAGCTGAAATGAAAGTCCAAAATAGCCCTATCAAAATCTGCCAAAACTTATAGGACTGCTGTAGCAAGAGAGGGTAGTAACGATAGCCAAAGAGAGGACAGTGGCAGCCTAAGGAAGAGACACAACAGTCAAGGAAGAGGCATAGCAGACTGGAGGCATAGCAGACTGTAGGGGGCAGCGGAAAACATGTAGAAAAGGGCTGTGGCACCTAGACAGCAAGGAGAGAGGACGGACCATCAAAAGGAGATCATAAAGGGGCAGCCGTACCCTATAAGAAGACTCCCAGCCAACAAGAAGAGAACCAAGGAGGGCCGAACCCTCTACCAGCAAAACCAATGCAGCCCCAACCTCCAAACATCAAGAGAAGGCTCCAAAAAGGATGGCCGGACCACCAACTAGTCATACCCTAACCAAGGACTGAACCAAGGAGTGGCCGCAACACTTGGACAGTAAGAGAAAGGGGTCACTCCACCTTAAACAGCAAGAGAAGATTGAACTAGGGCATTCGTACCCTTGTACCAGCATAAGAGAAAAGATCCATGGAGGCCGAACCACAAAGACCAAAACTGAAGAAGTAGCCGCAGCAAGATTCAGACCATGAGAAATGTGTGAGCCAAAAAAAAATGTTCAAGAGAGAGAGAGAGGGGTAAGGTTCTTTTTATAGCTTAGGTGGGTAGGTTAGGGTTTTCTAATTTAACCCTATCTTTAGGATTAAATCAAACCCTAATAAAAAAGATAAATAAATAATTAATATTTTAATTATAAAATATTAATTAGCAAAGTCAACAAA
>ML784125.1:1256938-1268295 GCA_009831015.1 Picea engelmannii | reverse complement strand
CTTTATGAATTAGACGATGGAGAGTGTTTTTCCATTGCCCATCAATCACACTCCATATCTTGGCTCATCTAGTGAATCCCTCTTTCCTCTTGTCCTCATAGTATCTATGGATAGCTTCCTTGGCCCTATCCATGGCTTCATATAAGTATCCCATTGTGGGCTTTCTCATCATCAACCAAGGGAAGAACCTTTACCAAAGATTCAATGATAGCACACAACTCTCGCACTCCCATCCAAAACCTCTGATTATGTCTCACAAGTTGGGCTATGGCTTGCCCATCCACTTTAGTGCTATAGACACAAACATTCCACTCATTTGATAGGGACATCCTTTGCAACTCCAACATAGAATTGTGGAGAGATTGAAGAAAAATGAAGCTAGTCGCGAAAAACGTGATAGCGGGACGTACCAACTTGTTGTTCCCTAAGAACTGTCTCATGAGTGTAAGAACATATGCGTGATTATATATATATATATATATATATATATATATATATATATTGTAACACTTCGAGCTGTCTCAACAGTTTCCTTGATCCAAGGAATTTTTCCCATGTCATCTAGCATCAAATCAATGCAATGGGCAACACAAGGAGTCCAATATAGGCTCCGGTACCTCTCCATGAACAATTTGCCATCAACAACATAATTGGCAGCATTGTTAGTAATGACTTGGACAACATACTGCAGACCTATCTTCTGGATGAAGCTATCCAACAACGAACCTATCTCCTATATACAAGAATGCTAGATTTGATTGTGAAATCATGTTATTTTTCCATGGCTCTACACAGAATCAACTAGATGCTTGGAGTACACCACATTTACATAGGTCTGCAACTTTTAGGCTCTTGATTGGACTGTATTTAGAGAGTACGTAGTATAGAATAACTTCATCGATCAATCAAGCTATTGTAGACACAAGATTAAGCACACAGGTTCGATAACTTGTTTTCTAAGTTACTGGGTTTGGCGAATTTGAACCGTCTAGTTGGAAATTCTCTAACTTCAAGCGATTTCAAATTAATTCGTTGAAGTTCGTTGAACTTCAAGCCAAACCTAAAAAATAATTCGAATTCGAATTTATTTGCCATTAAATTTGCCTAGAATTTGATGATGTGCTTCGTTCTTACCTCCACGACATTGCATTCCTCCTCTCTTTGAGCTCTACAAATCGGATGACAAACATTCTTATCATGGACATGATGCCAACCCCTTCTAATTCCCCTCTCCCACAGATCCGATGTCGAGTTACAACCTATAGGCTCTAGGTTTTGATTGCGGTGTATAGGGGTGAAGTTGGAGGCTACATACTTCAATGATGACATCTACATGAATGAATGCAGAGGTTACATACTTCAACAACAACAACTACAGGTTCAATACACATTATATTTTTTCATATTATGTTATGTTTTGTGGTGAAGTCCATGAAACATAATATCAAAAAATTAAATTAAATATTCAATATTGGTATACAAGGTTCAAGTCAACATCTTCACAATTTAAACCATTTTGAATTAAATTTTTTGACTTAAATTAAAAATTTCAAAATGTGTATTGAATTTAGAAAAAGCTCACAACTTAACATCTTCAATACACATTCGAAACATAGCATAACATTTAAATTTTGAATAAGTGGACAAATGTATTTTCGTCTATTTTTCTCATCTATATAATGAGCATATTGAACTTTATTGCATGCATTTTTAATTTTTTTAATTTTATAGTTTCTTGAACTTGATGTCAAATTTTATTACCACATTTTTCACTATCGAATTTTTGTTGACTTCAAAGTCATCGAACTCGAACTAGGTGACTTAGTTTGTACGAGTTTATGTTTGTGTATAAATTCACACTTGCAAATCATATCTTGATAGCACATAACATATATATAAAACTGCTTACATTGAATGGTAACATGAGGTAAATGGAGTTATAAAACCTTTGTTGTAGTAGCTTTCGCGTTCCTTTCGGACATCAAACCATGAGACCCATCAAACAACATTCACATAAATTTTTCAAAGCATTCACCATAGATCTGCGCACTAGCATCTTATCTCATGGATCACTACCATGAGGTTATTAGGCCCTAAAGACCAAAGGCACACTGATATCATGGTAAGAAATAGAACACATTAATATGCAATGAGGGATGACATAAGAGTTGTCAGAAAAGGCTTTAAGTCATCTCAATAATATATTTGTCCATTTATATCAATATACAATACATGGATGTAATCACCTCGTAAATTGAAGAGTATCAAGTTTCAACACCCTAACAACTCATCAATAGATAATGATGACACCTCTTCAAGGACAAGGATGACAACTCATAAAAGAGGTGATCTTAGACTTTGTGATTGTCTAGGGAATCAAAGGTTAGCATACGGTTAACATTTCTAGGCATTTCAAGGACCGGGATGTGGCCAAACTAGGCATTTCCTGCAAATTAGGTTTAATATCTTTGTTGATCCGTCAAAATTTAGGAATGGAAGTTCTCCCAAGTAACTTTAGATTGATTTGATCACCTTAGTTATCTTGGTTGTCATGATTCCCATTATTGCCCTGCTTCTATTAATGTTCCTACAAAATTGTTTTGGTTATGGTAATGATATCTGGCTTCTCTTCTTCAACCTTGTTCTCTCTGATGACCTTCTCCATCACTGCTGTCATCTCCCCATTCCCTTTTGCAACTATCGAGGAGAGTAACATTTGGCCCATTTCATCCATGGTGTCTCTAACTATTCGAGGGGACTTCTTATTGCTTCCTCCAATATTGATAATGCGATTTCAGATTTCTAGTTTTCATCCTGAAGAGTGCTTGAAAATAACTGATAAATTCCAGTCATATTTCTGACTAGATAACTGATAAATGCAATCGAGATTTGTTGTAATGTTGAAATCTATTTCATGCAATTCTTTTGTTTTATGTTTTAGGAGTAGCCTCATCATTATTTGTACTTCCTTGTCCCATTGACCTATGTTTCTGGTCATTTGTTGGACATTGATATAATTGTTTTATCTATCCTTTCTTAATGGCTGAAACAGTTGAAAGAAAGACTGTTTTTTCCCGACAAGCAGGAAATATACAGTCAGTTAAATATTCCAAAATATTGATATGCGAAATTGAAATATGAATTTTTTAATGAAATATGCAATATTTGTCAACAGAGAAATATTTGTAGAAAATCCTCAAACAGAACCTTTATTGAGATTACATATGTTTCAGCAGTACATTTCTGAGAAGGTGTTGATGACAACTCAGGCCCAATAGACGATAAGAACAGTATATGCCACATTTGTTCATTAAGTCTCAACGAGTACCTGCAACAATTATCTCCCACAAACCTGCTCTACTATAAGTTTTTAAGGCTTATTTAAAACTTTAATCGTCATTTTCCTCCCATGTGTCATTTTCACGTGGAATAAATGATTTATGTGGTACTTTGTATTCTATTGAAAATTTTCCTTGTGGTATGTAAGTTGTGTTATTCCAAATTTGCTATATAATGTTCAATTCCTCTAAGACTTAAATTCTATGCTAGCCCTTCTAACTCTGACACTTGGCTCCCTGAATTTATTTTAGACATGTCTTTTCAGCTGGAAGCAATAATGTAGTCTTTGAACGATCATAACAACATTCCTCTTTGTCAAGTTACACCTCCGAGTTACCACTTGCAGCCTTTTTCTCTTGCACCCACCTGGGCCCAGAAAACGTGTCTAATAGATTCTCTTGTAGCCTCCTACTTCACTGTACTCTTCACCTACTCTGGTTTTTTGTGTGAAAATATTATACACCATACTTAGAAGCAAACCATAGTTAAATCAAGACTAGTCCTGCTTGTAGGTGTGACCCAATATTAGCTTGTGGACCAAATCTTTACCTATGGGCAATTTCCTGCCCATCGAATGGAAAACATCTACATTCGATGATGACAAAAATGGTGCAAATTCTTCAGCTATGACATATAAGAAGAGTGCAAATGGGATCTAACCTTGAAGAGAAATGCATAGATTCTGTCCTTGAACACGCCAATGAAACACAAAATGGTTAATATTTCTTTGCATGGCATTCAATTCATTGTAATCTCACTTAGAGATCCAAATACTTCAAGCTAGGGCTATAGCGCTTTATAGAAATGGATTGGCAGCTTAGGTGTGAATGCTTGCATGCAACTGTTGAGGCCTTGAGGTTTCTTGATTTCCCTCTACCATTAATCTCTAAAGTAAATGGATTTTTGGGTCGGGCATGGATGCTTGCATGCCAAGTTCCTTACTCTGTTTGAATTTCCTTATTGTAGGTTTCCCTATATAAAAAAATGATCATTTGATTGGGGGGAGTGTGGGCTTGGATGTTTCTCTTTTTGAATGTGAAGTAGCCAATGATTATGTTCTAATTGTTGAGCATACATTTTTTTCTAATATCTGCAGATTGCAAAGTTGCTTGAATGTAAAGCTTCTCGTGTTCGTCTCATTCATCTTGACCGGGAGCTTGCACAAGATTCATTGGTGTGTTACTGTATTTAATATTTTTAAAAGTTTTTCTTTTGACATGGATACAGTTTTAACTTGTTGATACCAATTGAGATAAATCTGTAAAATTGTTTCATTATGAGCTTCAGGTCCTCTGGCAGTGTGGAGTAACCGGGGAACATCTAATATGTGCTTCGGTAAGTCTGCTGTGTACCATTTCACAATCTCTTGTCACACACACACACAGATCTATGTTGGCTACGGCAGTATTAGTGATCTTTGGTAGCAGCTTGTTACAGATTAATGTTATTTGTAGTTTATCTACAAGTAGGTTACTGGTAAGAAGCCTCCTATGTGCTAGTCCTCGCAATTTCAGGTCAATGCGGTGGACCGCAATCCAAAGGCAATTGATGAACAACAGCTGCCGGGTATATTGATGTCAAAGAACACGCAGGTTTGTTTCTGTATTACGTCAAACGTTTTATAGTTCCTTTGAACATCTATTTGTAACTGTCTTATGCTATTGCTTTTTCTATTGAACAGATTTATGACATTCTCTTCAAGTTGGCAAATGCTAGTGACATGGGTGTTCGAGAAGTGAGCTCTTTCTTTGAGTTCCGTCTTTAGTAATTTTGCTTTTTTCTTGTCATAGTTTCTTTTAATTGCATTTAGAATACAGCTTATGAAGTTGAATCTGTTAACTCCTTTTTGAAGGGTGCAAATAGTCTGCTGGCGTTGCTACCAACACACCCCAAATTATTGGCAGATTTTCAGGTTTATCTTTTTGAATCCATGTCTAGATATTCCTCTGTATTGATGTTGCATTATGAAATATAAGTTGTTCAGAAGAAGCTTCTGTTCCTTGTTTTCAAATATTTTACAAAAAATTGAGCCTTTTCTTTATGCAATATGCTATTTAATGCATACATTTTTCCTTTACTAGTTCATTTCTGAATGAGATGTATATACATTTTTGGCAGAGCTTGCATCGTCGAAGTAAAGCTGAAGCTCAGAAGCTATTAGAAACACACTTCAATGCAAAGTCACACCTTCTCTATACTCTACAGGTCATTCTTCTCATCTTGTTATGGGTACCTTGCATTTATTTAGATTGTTAATAAGTATTGATCTATTTATGCTATTGGTTTGCTATTTTCCTTCCTGTTATCCTTGGGATTCATTATCTTCTTGAAGCTAGACTGGTCTTCAGTTCTATACTATCTCATTTTTGCCTATGTACTATTGCTAATTCTTCAGTGCTCTACAATGTCATCCTTACTTATGTTCTATTCTTAATTATGATTGTCCTCCCTCCCATGAAAAAAAGAAAAAATCAAAACAATTGGCATGTCCTAGATTGATGATCAGTAATGGGCTTCAAAACTTTAGCTTTATACTGTAGATTGGGATTTGATAATTAACTTTGTCATAGCTTATGAGATGGCTTGTGTAATTACTAATTTCTAACTCGTATCTATAGCAGGGATGATTTTAAGGATGGAAATTTATTTTTAAATGTAGAAACCTTGGTGAATCTTACTAATCCTTCATATGTCAACTATAAATGTTTGGCGATAGTTTTGTAAAAATATTCAAATTTATGAGTATTTTATATAGTTTTTATAAAATTTTGGTGATTTTTAAGGTAAAATAATTTTATCCTATAGAATTTGGGCGAATCATTTTTAAAATAGCGAATCTCATTTTTGGAAAAACCATGGAAAATTAGCCCATAAGCGAAATTTAGCCCCTAAAATCATTTCTGATCTATAGAAGAATCCTTGAACCTTCTCATAAGTCTGCATACACAGAACATAGCTTGTGTTGTAATGGTGGAGATTATTTATTCTACCAATTGCAGAGTACGAAGGTATTAATATCATTCCACATTTTCCCAATTTTGTTGGTTTATGTATTATGCTGGAAGGATTGGCATCATTCACACCCTTGCTCCACATTCTCTTTGGATGGCATTCAAAGAATTTGATTTGGATTCTCAGTTAGATACAATAACTAGAAATGTATTTATGGTTATTAGTTTGTTGGTTTGTGCGTGCTTTGCATTTATTATTGAATGCTTTTGACGATGTTCACTCATAGACATAAACAAATTTTAGTATGAATAAATGAAAAGTTTGTGATTTATCATCTAATCTTTAATTTCAAGGTGAGCATAAAGATGCAAATAATGACTAATGAAGAGGTGAATATTGGTATGCTAGTTATTCATTTATCAAATATTAAATTTTAATTATAATTCATGTTTTGGTTTGTAATAATTCACTTTCTTCTTTAAATGAACAAAAGTTTCGAATGTTGGCTAGTTGGTTGATTTATTTTGGTTTAATTCTAATGTCCAGTTACATAATTTTTCTCCACAGTGATAGATATGGTGTGTACCTAGCCTAATTATATAGATGAACAACCTACAGCTTGTTTCAAAACTTCAAGAGGGATTTGACATGGCTACCCCTTTCTCCCTATTTATAATCATGGTTGAGTCATTGGGAAGGGAACTAGAATTAGAAAGATCTTTATGCCTTTTAAGGATTGAAATAGTACAAGGATACAAGTCCTATCTCCCACTCATAGTTTGTTGATGAGATCATCTTGTTGGGAGGAGCATCAACCATAGTGGCAAAAAAGTTCAAAAAATCTTAGATTTTTATCTTGGTGCCTTGAGAGGAAAAGTCAATCACAAAAAATCGTAATATAGGGAATCAATTTAGAAGTGGAACATCTAGCCAAGATATCCTTAATTCCCCATTTCCTTATGAAATGAAATGGGGAGTGATCGCCTATTTGGGAACCCCAGTTGGTACTAGAAAATTATCTGGAAAAGAATGTACTCTTACATTGTAAAATTAAGGAAAAATATTCAAAAATGGGGAACACATTGGTTAAACCCTCATGGACGAATGATTATGATAAAATATGTTGTTACATCCCATTCATTGTATATGTTTTTTATTGCTTTTGGTCTCTTGAGGGGTCATAAATGAAACAGGAAAGATTATTAGAACTTTCAAACGAAAAGGAAGCACAATTAGTAACAAGAAAATATTCTCTCATGTCATGGGACAAAATCAAACTCTTTATCTCTTTGGGAGGTGTTGTCGTCCTTATACACACCTACAAACGTGAAAAAGTCTCAATCCACTTGGTGTGTCCTTGGAGGCACAATGCGTAAGTCCAAACCGACTGTCACCTCAATTTGGACTTCTTCTGTTTCGGTTTACTCCTAAGGAAGCCAAGGGGGTAGACCCTATTTACTATGTGAGTTGTTTAGTGAATTCTAGGAGTTGATTTTAGTTCTGTTAAGTTAGGGGGAAATCTAACCTATATGGCAAGCAACAATGCAAATGCACAATTTCAATGACAGTCAAAACCTTTCCCTAAAGGGCAACTAAGACTAGTGCCTATAGATTGGGCAAGGGGTCATCTAAGTTTATACACAAGAATTACAAGAATTAAGTGATCTAATTACAAAGAAGAAACACTACAATAAAGTTACAAAATGAATTAAAAATATGACAAATATACAATGGAAAAGTAAGTTACAATATAGACAAGAACAAAAGGAGTTAGAGAGATATACAACAAGTAATAAACTATAGCCAATGAACAAGACAACTAACTAACCATGAAGCATACAACTTGGAAAGCTTGGAAATGAGCAAGTGCGCAACTCAAGTTGATGCAAGAGCCAAAAGAGAGCAAGTGTGCAACTACTGATGCAAGGGGGGAAACTACTAGCAATTGCCCCAAAGAGATGGTGCACAACTTGAAAGTAATCTGCCCTTGAATAGATAAACAACTTTAAACAATGATGAACTTGAAAGTAAAGTGCCAAACTTGAAATTAAATGCTTGGAAATGAAAATCACTAATGAATTAAACCATAAGCATGAGAAAAGACCTTGAACAACAAGGTTTGCACAACTAAAAGATGATGAAAAGTAAAGCAAAAATGTTGTGAAGTGTAGTAGGTAGATTTTAGAAAAGTCTTAATGTCTCTCTTTGATTAGGGGGCTTAAGGTGATGTGAAACAAGCCTAAGCTATGTGTCTACCCCTAGACTCTTACCGCTTTGGCCAAAATAATTGCTGGGTGCTCAAGAAGAAGGGCAAACACGGCCCTTCCCTAGCTCCACAAGTCAACCCGGAAAACTTGGGTGCTCAAGTAGGGGGGACACCTAGTGCCATGAAGTCGTCCTCGACTTAGCGCCCCCTGTAGCCTCCACAAGCCTCCTTTTTGATGGCGAAAGTTGTATTAGTCCAAGGTGCCTAATTAGACTAGATTAATTTTCCTCATAGTCTAGATTGTAAACTGTGAATAACTTGAAAGTAAATTGCAAAGTGAAAGATCTCAACTTAAGATACAAGATATTGACTTATTAGATGATTACACAACTTAAGCAAGAGATAGCAATGAAAATAACTTTGCAATATAAACAAGTTAAAAGAAACTAAAGATTAAGCAATTATTGACAAGATGAAAGAATAACAAGCTAAACTAACAACAAGCCTTACGATATAGCATGGGTTGGCTTAGCCAAACCTCTTTTCTAGGTGTAGGCAAAAAAATAAAGAATGCAAGTAAAACAAAACTTGGAAAATAAATGACAAAGTCCTAGCCACTCAAACTTGTCTCAAGGACAAGTAGGGCAAACAAATTAAATGAAATAAAACTTGCAACCACAACTAAGGCACAAGGAGGAGGACTAGCCTACCGATTTTGTGCCAAAGTGGGTGAAAAGAAATTAAATAGTTGCTTCATTAGAAAGTAAAGATCCTAGCCTCTCAACCTTGTCTTAAGGACAAGTAGGGCAAAAGAATTGAAAGCTTAAAACAAAAAACTAAATCTAAGTCCTAGCCTTACGATTTAGCATGGGTGGCAAAGCCAAGCCTCTTTGCTAGTTGTAGGCAAAAAGAAAATAAAAACGTAGAGATTTTAATACTTTGAGAAATGCAAGCCCAATAGACTCTCTTTGGGCTTGCTTACAATGAAAGAATGAAAGAGGAGAAGTGTGTATTCAATACCCTTACTTGGGAGGTTATTCCTTGATGTTTTATGGCCCCAAATGGGCAACACCTTCCTCTTTCTGGTTCAAATCTGCAGAAAAACAACAAGTAAAACTTGTTGGAAATGCTACACAATAACTAGAAAATCTTCAAAAAATTTCTATTAGTAACAAGTTTGTT
Organism: Picea engelmannii; assembly: GCA_009831015.1. Lineage (NCBI taxonomy): Eukaryota > Viridiplantae > Streptophyta > Pinopsida > Pinales > Pinaceae > Picea > Picea engelmannii. Next base: position 1,258,616 of record ML784125.1, on the reverse strand, counting down.
GTTTGATCCTATGAATACCCCCCCCCACCAACCTCGTTTTTGCAATAATTACAAACCATTGACCCATCAATCAATTGGCAATGAAGCCCATCTGAAGCAAATAAGTATCAATCTGTGAATACCAAGCTCGGGGAGTTTGCTTCAGTCCATATAGTGCCTTTCTCAGAAGGCACACGTGAGTCTCCCTGTCACTCACCTCAAAACCCTGTGGCTTCTCTATGTACACCTCCTCCTCAATAAAGCCATTCAGAAATGCAGTTTTCACATCCATCTGATGAATGCGCCAACCCAACTCTACTGCTATGGCAATGATAGTATTGATAGAAGTGTATCTCGCAACTGGTGAGAAAGTCTCATCATAGTCGACTCCCTCATTCTGTGAGAAGCCGCGTGCCACAAAACGAGCCTTGTGTTTCTCCACGCTGCCATCTTCAGCAATCTTGGTCTTGTACAACCACCTGGAAGTCACAACTGACTTCCCCACTGGCCTCAGAACCAGATCCCAGACATCATTGCGCACAATGGAATCATACTCCTCGACCATGGCCTCTCTCCAGACCTGATGATCCTCTGCCTGCGCAAAAGTCTGTGGCTCAATATCCCTGATAGTCGTCACAAGTGCTAAGTATTCTCCTAATCTGACTGGTGGCCTCCTCTGTCTAATCTGACTCTTGGGTTCCCCTACATTCTCTATGGTCTCCTTCAGGGTCTCCTGAAACCATCTAGGTCTCCTCTTCCTTGAAGTGGTCAATGGAGAAATAAGGTCTCTCTGCCCAAGAGTAATGGCCTCAGGACTCGCCTCAACACTCTGCGATCCTGAAGTCTGAACTCCCTCTGAAGTCTGTGCCCCATCTGACTGAACATGCTCTGACTGTGACCCTGAAGCTATGCATGGTGACCCTGTCACCCCTGATACTGGTGTACCTAACCACTGAGGCTGTGCTCCCTCTGAGACTGCAACTGGCAACTCTGCATCATCCTCAACTCCACCTCTCGACTCAAGAGATCTCGCAAAAGCCTTATCCTCCTCAAATCTAACATCTCTGCTCACCACCACTTTCCTAAGTGGCGGAATGTAGATGCGATAGGCTTTTGACACCTCTGAGTATCCAACTAGAATCCCCTGCTGGGCTGTGGGGTCTAGCTTTGTCCTCCTCTCCGAGGGGACATGAGAGAAAGTCGAACATCCAAAGATCCTGATATGCTCGACATCGGGCCTCCTATTAGTGAAGGCCTCCTCCGGAGTCATCTTCCCCAAGATCCTATGGGGGCTCCTGTTCTGCAGATAAACTGCAGTAGCACATGCCTCTGCCCACAAATACAAAGGCATACTATGATCATGCAACATGGATCTCGCTGCATCGGTAATGCCCCGATTCTTCCTCTCGGCAACCCCGTTCTGCTGGGAGTTGTAAGGTACGGTCATCGGTCTCCTGATGCCATGCTGTGCACAGAAGTCTACAAACTGTCTCGAGGAATACTCTCCCTTGTTATCCGATCGCAAGACTTTGATCCTCTTTCCCGACTGGTTCTCTACAAGAGCCCTGAACTCTTGGAACCGTGCGAAGACCTCACTCTTGGCCTTCAGGAAATAGATCCAAGTCTTCCTCGAGTAGTCATCAATAAATGTGAGATAATACTCACAACCACTCAAGGACTTCCGAGACATGGGCCCACA
>ML784125.1:1205099-1254216 GCA_009831015.1 Picea engelmannii | reverse complement strand
TTGCACCATCAGGTACACAACTTCATGGCACGTGGAGTTGACCCCCTAGTTGAAATAGGTGGTCAATAGGAGGTATGGGGATAAGATATCCCTTATTATCAAACATCACCATGGGAGCCAAAATTTTATGGCAATTGGTCACTGGGAGGGTAGCATGGTTGAAAGTAGTCCAAAAGAAGTATTTTAATCATATTGAGAGAAGCAAAATTTTACATTGAGAATCCCCAAGAGGAGGTTTTTTGATTTGTAATAGAAGTCAAAGAGCCTTTTCTATGTTAAGGGTCGTTCCTTTTGGGTGCATCAGTGAATGGAAGTCAATTAGGTTATGGAAAGGCAACATCATGGATTGTCCTCCCCCAGAGGACAAATTAGCCGTTATATCCTCTCAAATGTTGGTTAGAGAGTAATGATAATTGCTCTCTTGTTGATACTTCATGTTGGAGCAACGGTGAAAAGACTCTTTGTACAAGATGGGATGCCCCATAAAGTCTTCCATCTCATCTATCTCTAGTTTTGAAGGACTTAGTGTCTACTCTGAAACGCATTGGCCCTTTAAGTTTGAATAGCGAGGACCTCTTTTCCTGGGTAGACTCCACAGGAATGTAAATGAAGGTTATATTTTGATGTTGAATCAATCTTTAGTTGATTTGTGTGCTCCTTTTTTTGGACTTTCATTGCTGTTGGTTGGAATCTTGTTCTCTTGTAATTAAATCTCCCTTTGTCTTCCAGTGGTACTTGGACTTTGTGATTTCAGAATCGACATTTGCATTAAAAACAAAGTTTATAATAAAAATATTCCATGTTGGAATTGATGTCACCTAAAAATTCCCATCTCGCAAAAGGTGAGTGAAGTTGAGATAATTATAGGAAATGAGCCAGTGTTACCTCACTTGTTTCCTCTTGCTTCAAAGTTTCGATAAATGAAGTTGCTATCAAGCATAGATTACGTGAGTAAATTTTGTGGACAAGAAGCAAAAATCTTGCTAAAATTTCTAAATAGTAAAAACACACGGAAAATAATGCAAAAAATAGGAAATAAAGCTAGGCACACAAACCAATGTAAAACTTTGCTGAAAAATGATTAATTATTATGTAAAACGGAGGTGAACAACTAGAAACACACCAATCACTCTCAAAGATCTCGTGGAAGCCAAGTTTTTTCAGTTTCTCCACATCATATGGGATCAGAAACAATCATGATGATGAGTCTGGAGTCATTCAACCAACACTTGCACTCTATTTCTAGTTCTGAATCTCACACTTTTTCGAAGAAAATATGAAGCAAGGAGGGTGAGAATAAAGCATCGATAACCTTTGTATATTGCTTGCATAATGATTTATAGAGGAAGACGAAGTGTAAAAATATAAATGGATAAAAATAGAGATCCACCAATAAGAATCTCAAGTGGCGAAGATAGCACTCCAATAATAATCCAAGCTCCCAGATCCTTAAATAAGTGGTGAATGACCCTCATGTAGCCTCCAAGAAATCACCCTCTTCATCGAATAACTAAAGCATATGAAAAATATAATACCCTCATGTCAATAATAGTTTTATAAAAGCACCCCACAAATGGTGAGTGTATAAAAGAGTGAAGGCAATGATGTCAAATAGGGCATAATTGCCTAGGAACAAATCCCCTCATGTATGGCATAAAAATAACATATCACAAGGATAAAGTAGAAAGGCGACTAGGTCCCAAAATTGGAGGAAGTAATATATGGTAAATATAGTAAAATCTCCCTTAAAGGAAAGCACATACTTCTAGGGTAAAAATAGTATAGAGGTCAACCTCGAGAAAGTGCCAAGAAAGCTCCTCCACAAGTGTGCCTTAGGTCTAAGGATAGTAACTCCTTCATAAGTCGACAACTTCCAAAAATAATAACTCACCTTTAACTTATATGAAGTGTAAACAATAGCAAGAAAGGCTTAAGTAAGGGGAGTTGGTCTAGACCCAAAATAGTAAGAAGGGTAGCTACATGGTGTGACGAAACTTCTGCAACTAGTGTTCCCTAAATCAAAGTCATAAGAAACCAAAAGACTCAATGCGTCGTAGATTCCCTTAATATAGCAAATGTCCTCATGTGGGACCACCATTGTTCCTCCAAGCATTGTTAAAACGGATATGGTCCCTAAAAGATCAAACTCCTTAGAACACTTTGAAATTCAGAATTGACATTGTATGTCATATTGGGTCCCCAAAAATATAACTATCTTGCTAAAAATAGACCAACATTTTCATGGTCTCGAAATAAGTTGAAATTTGAACCATGGACAAATATCCCTCTTGGGTCCTCAAAAATGTGATTATCTTGTCATTTGGACAATTTCTTATAGAAATCTTATAAAAATAGAAATCTTGCTCAATTGGCTAGTTATAAGAAGAAAGAGGCCAAAGCAAAGTGAATACTTGACTTGGTGACAGACTATGTGATCCCTCATATGGTAGATAAGAAGATGGCTAAGGAGATGTATGATGCTTTGATAGCTTTGAACTAAAGTGTGAACATTTCTTGCAAGATGTACATGAGAAACAAGCTCTCTACCATCCACACGAGTGGCACAAATAACATGGTTAGTTACTTGATGAAGTTCAGAAAGTCGAGAGATTAGTTGGTTGCCATGGGGGTGAAGGTTGAAGATGAGGAGTTGGTGCCCATTGCATTGAATAGAGTTTTTGCATCATGGAAATCTTTTGTCCTGGGTATCTATACATGTGAGAAGTTGTGCACGTTTGAGAACCTTGGCCTCGTTGGGAGGACGAGGAACGGAGGGAAGAAAGTAGTTCCCAGTAAGGGTAAAAATATGACTCCTGTGAAATGCTTCATGTGTCAATAGAAAGGACACTATGGTAATCAATGTCTAGAGAAAAAGACCAAGCAACAATAGAAACATTTTGTAGGGAGTGTAAACATTGTAGCTAGATTGGATAAGTTAGTCCAAGCTTAACACTGCCTTCTACATGGTCTCTTGTCTTTCAAACAACACTGTCTTTGGTGTTTAATGGTATGTGAACAATGGGGCTTTGAGACATGACTTGTGACAAGAAAATCTTCAATAGATTTCAAGAGCGAGAGGGAGGAATGCAAGTGCAGTTGGGTGATGATGCCGCTTATCTTGTGAAGCGATTGGGCTCCATCACTTTTTGGATGCCTTCAAGTGATGTTCTTTGGTTGAATAATGTTTTATTTGTTCTTGGTTTGACGAAGAACCTTATTTCAGTTTCTTCTATTCTGAATTTGTAGTGTATAGTTTCTTTTAAAGATCAACGGTGCACGATCAAAGACTGTAGTCTGGCAAGTTTTGGGACTTTGGTTGGATGTGTGTGAGAGGGTGGCCTTTATAGGTTACTTGTTCATTCAATGGCTCTAGTGCATGACAATGGGAAGTTGGTTGAGCTTTCCAATTTTGAGGAGGCATATTCAGTGTAGGAATGGTGGGATGCCATGATGGAGGAGTATAAATATATCCTCAAAAGTGATGCTTGGGAGACAGTTCTAGAAGCATTGGTGGGATCAGTGATAGATTCCAAGTCTATAATATAGTTGAATTGTAGATTGTAGTTATAATTGAGGTACAAAGCGAAAAGATTGGTGTTGGAGAAAACACTTTCCTTGCAAAGAGGGAGTTTTAGCTTTTGGTTGATCTGAAAGTGTTTTCACTTCTTTAGGAGAGCACTTCATGGGATGTGAAGGGCTTGTGATCTCCTAGACCCTTTGTGGAGTTTTGACTAACATTTGGAGAGCTTAGTGGGTGTATGCTTACCTTGGGATTAGTGCAAGGGGGGATCGATTCTTGATGTGGTAGATGACACACTTATGTTGGTTGGATATCTTCTATATTGGAGAAGGGTATTATGCACTTGGAAGTTGGACATGGAACCCTAGGAGCATTGGTGCCACCTTGCAAATATTTTGAAGAGGAACGCTTGAGTTGAGTAGCCATTGTTGGAGGACACACCATCTTGCATAGAGGAGTGCTTGACATGTGGACACCTAGACTTGGAGGGTGCACGACCTAGGGTTGTACAAACCCTATTGTGCCATGTGGCATTCATTCTAAGTGTAGTGCTCTACTTCGGTCTTTGTTGTTAACTTAGCCTAGGATGCAAAATCTCTAGAGCTTTATGTTGATGCAACATCAATGAACCAAATTTGTTTATGTTTGGCTATTTTTGTTCTATCCTGGTGGTAAGTTTAATTGAAATATAGTTCTCAACAAATGAAAGGAAAGAAATTGCATTCTAATAAGATTGGCCTCTATTGGAGGATACATTTTTGACAAAGCCTCCATGAATATTTACCTATACCTCTACATCATCCATAGGTGGACCTCACCTGGTGTAACTTCATATCATTTAGAATTGAAAACATTGTTGGCCATATCCAATGGTGAGTTTAGTTTATGCCACATCTTATGAAGAATAACATTGATCTTTCCATAAAGTTCACTCTTATCTTTAGGCATTTCAATTGCCATTTTGATTTTCTCTTTCATACTACTAATTATTTCATAAACCTCTCCTAAGTAGAGGAATCTTGTAAAAATAACAAAGCATTGTAGGGGATCCATAGTTGTGGTTTTGGGATGTGCCCCCTATGTTTGTTGTAGTTCAAGGACATAGCTCGGGGATTAAGAACATAGCTTAGAGGCTTAAGAAAAAAACTCAGGGATGTTTAGGAGACGCCCGTTGTGAAAGGGAATGTTGGAATGTCTCTTTGAGCTAGATCACCTAAAACATGAAAAAGACTTTTTGATCTTTTCCACCTTTTGACATTGTTTGAACCAATTTGTCTTTTCTAATTGACTTGATGATATGACAACTCATTTATATAACTATAGTCATTGTTTAAGTGTATTTTTGGCATGGCCTTATATTATTCTCTAATCTCTCTTTGCTTCAATTTACATCTTGTAGTTATTAATTTTATAACATTTCATTCCGTGTTAAAAATAACAATGTTATGTCAACTCATTTTGTATTTCAACCTATTCATTTTGAAAGCGACAGAGGAAGCTACTTGAAAGATCACACCAATAGATTCCCTAAGAGTCTAAAGATGAGGTATGATTGTATTGTGTTATGGATGTATGGATTTACTAGTTTGAACATTGAGTTGTATAATTGGATGTTACTTTTTGTCTTTTTGTGTTTAATCACGATTCATTATCATAAAATTACAAGTTTTTTGATTTTCTTGCAATAATTTTTCTATATTTGTGGGTCGGGGTGGGGCCATCTTTTATTCCACATCATCCCACCATTTCCTATAATTCAAATATTCTCAAATATTTCCACCATCCTCTGCTTTGGCTCACATTTGTCCATTAATAATTATATATAACTATGGTGTACATTTCTTCTTTCAATTGGATCATGCATTCCATTAAATGAAAGAAGAATACTGACCCACGTGAGTGTGGTCTAGTGGAAAGAAACAAGTTGATTAAAACTCTTTAGTGAACATGGATGAGGCTAGGTGCAAATCATTGGTGATTTTTTGGCATAGATACGTGCCTCATAGCAAGGTAGCTGAGCCAATGTGATAGCTGTAAGTTTATATAAGTAGTGTTTCCCTCCTCTCCACCAAAAAAGAATGCTTCATCTGGAATGGTTTTGGTGACTCTTAATTGTGCATGTGACCTACATGTTGCAAGAGATGTATAGTGATTGCAAAAGTATATTTGTAGATGGGTGGCCCACATAACAATAAGTTTTCCACATACTTTTTATTGAATTATCTAATGTATGCCTTGCCCATGGGGTCCAAAAGAAATTCCACAAATGGTCTCGCTTTGTCAACTTGGAGTAATGTTATCGAAACTAGATTGATCATCGAACAGGTCAACCCCAAAAACTAGAACCAAACAAAAAATGGAAACAAAATTGGACCATAAAACCTGTCGACCAAAAAATACATAAAACATTCAAATTTTGAAAAAAAATTTCATGTGCATCGAAAGCATTATACACAAATATGCAAAGTTTCTCATGTATATAGCAAGGGTGCATATAACCAAAATATCATAGAGTGCAATACATATCTAAACCAAAATGCATCAACAAAAAGGCTCTAAATGGCTTCTAGAGTCCAAAAATAATCATAGTACTAATTAGTAATTATAGTCTAGACTCTAGACTCTAAAACCTAATCATATGAGAGAATAATTTGAATTCTCATCTACATCGTCAACATGGCTAGACCAAAAAATGGGATTTCAACTTGATTCCCTTGGTCCTAAAGGTACTCGTCCAACAACAATGTTCAGATCCTTTGGATGTGGAAGTGGGTCAAAGTTCATCCAAGATAGATCTTCATTGTCAAATGCTGCTCTTTGAGTCTCCACAACCCACTTTGATGAGGTATCAATATCATCTAAGATTATGCTGCTTGATTCAAGGGTCTTGTTTAACAACTGGTAGTGCCTCATTCTAAGGTTATATTGAACATAGACCATATGATTCGATGTTTTTTGTTCCAAACAATTTTGCTTCTTGGTGTGTATATGCTCAAAAATACTTCAATTGTGTTCACACCCAAAAACACTGCATGTCTGGCTCAGTATCCAAATTGCAAACTTTTGCAAATCAGGGCATTGGCTATGAAATTGCCCCCACCAATACATTGCAATAAGATTTGAAGGCAAAGAAGCTTCAACAAATAGGTTTGAAACTTTATGTCAACTTTTGTAACGAATAATATAATGTGAAAACCTTGAAATTACTTACCTAGTGGATCCTTTCATCTACTTCGTATAGCCATAGACATGCTGAAGGTATCGATACTCTCATCGAAATGCATGTGCTTATTGTGTATCTCATCTTGTATCTTAGGATTAGGGATCACACGTTCAATGCATTTGTACAATCCTTCTTTTACCTCCCCATTTGCTTCAAAATATTTTGTATAATGATACCTTCAAAAGACAAAGAAGCTTCATTAATTGAGTTTAAAACTTTGGCTAAACTTTTGCCATGAATAACATAACTTAAAAACTTTGAAATTACTAACCTTGGGTTCAAGTAATAACCAATTACATGTAAAGGTTGATGGAGTTGTCTGTTTGATCCATCGTCAATGATTTTCCATAGATGAAGATACTTCTGTCTTTTATCACCATATGTTTCTTTTATTGCATCTTTGGTCTGTTGCATGGCCTAAAAAAAAACCCATGGTAGGTTTATCGCCATCCACCATTCACAAGACTCTCATAGGAGGCTCATTGAATTGTACTATCTCTTTTGCCTTTTTACAAAAAACATTGTAACTATGTCTTTCCCTTCAACCTTTGTGCCCCACCGAGATGCATGCCACTCATCACAAGAAAACATCTTCTACAAGTTGGCTTTTTGCTGAAGCATCGATTCCAATGTAAGAAAGTTCGTTGTAAATTGTGTAATAGTCGATCGAACAAGCTCTTTGCCCCTATTGTTTTTTTTCAAAGTTCAAAGCCCCATCTGGGGTTGTAGATGTGAGCCCCGATTCTGGTTATGCTTTTTGCTTGTTCCAATTTTTTTCTCACCCACTCAATTTGGCTAATATCCTCAAGCATGAGGTCTAATCAAATGGGCTGCACATGCATTCCGCCAAATGGTGGGGTGTTTTTCCTCCAACATTCTTCTCGCCACAACATAGTTGGAGGCATTGTCTGAGATGACCTATACAACATTCTCCACCTCCACCTCCTTAGCTACTTTATCCAAAAGATAAAATAATAATTGTCCATTGTTCACATGATTAGATGCATCCACATATTTAAGAAACATAGTTCCTTTTGGTAAAGCAATTAGGAAATTAAGAATGGTGTGGGATCATCCATTAATCCATCCATCAAACATGATTGTGCACCTTGATTTTCTCCATGATTCCTTGAACTCTATGAGGTATTCATCTATTCTTTGAACCACATTTTGTAAAAGTGCTCCCCTGTTATCATCAAAACTAGGATCTTTGAAGCCCGAACTATGTGAAGCTATGGCATTTAACATAGGTTGATAATATGTAGAATTAATAGCATTGAAAGGTATGTCTTCATCATACCACCATCTAGCAATGTATTCCCAACAACTTCCTTTTTCCTCTTCTTCTATTTAGCATCAATGGTGGGCTAAGCACCAGGGGTGGTGTAGGGTACAAAGAATGAGTAAAGCCTACACAACCTCTTCAAATTGGATGGAACAGGGCCAATGACAAGTTCTTCTCTACGTTGGTTTTTCCTCAAGACTGTATAAGGAATAGGATCATCAATATGAAAAATGGAGGATTCTTCAAAACTAGGGATTTGATCTTGATTGAAATTATGAATTGAACTTGAACTTCTCCCTATCTCTTTTTGAATCTTTTTGGACTAGGGTTTATCTGCTTGGTAGGATTCAAGATAACTTGGCCTCTTAGTTTTTAGATCCTCGAAGACTTCTAAGCAAGGTTTTACATCCTCTTGCGTGTGCTAAGTGTTGTTTCATCCTATGGATACCCCCGCACCAACATCCTTCTGACAATAGTTGCATGCCATTTTCCCCTCAACCAATTGGCAATTATCCCATGCTGGATCCTTCTTCTCTTTAGGAGCCATAGTAATTTTTATACCAACAAAGAAAACTTTACAAATAAAATCCTAAGAATTCTTAATTACTATGAAAAAAACAGCAATTATAAAGAGATTACTAATTAGGATTTAAAAACTAAAAGGCATCTTTGACATACCTTCACAAGCCTTCCAAATTAAGAGAAGAAGAGCAGCTCCAATAGTCCAAAAAAACAACTCCAAATAGCTCCTAATAGCAGAAAAACAGCTCTATAATAGCCCAAGAATTTCTGAAAATCAACCCTCGAATCAGCTCCAAGCCAGCCCAAGAAATTCTGAAAATGAACTCTTGAATCAGCTCCAAATCAGCCCAATAAACTCAGCTCAAAAACTTTCCAAATCAACCCTTCATTTAGGTCTCCAAACTGGCCCAACAAAATTTTCAAACCAGCCCTTCAATCAGCTCTCCAAATCAGTCCAAGAAACTCGGCACAAAAATTCCAAATTGCTCAAATGAATTGTGTGAGTGAAATGTAGGGTGGGGACCTTTTTAAATAGCATTTTAGGAGGGGGGTGCCAGGGTTAGGTTTAGTGTTTCACGTTTTTTTATTTTATTGATTTTTTAAAAATTTGTATTCAAGTGTTCCCCATCGTTAGCTGTACGGTTTGAAGCCTTCAACCAGGATGGTACGGCCCCAAAATTGGTTGGACCGGCCAATTTTATCGGAACTGGTCTGGTTTTGATAACATTGACTTGAAGAATAACAAACATGTGTTCCAACCTCCTGCATAGTGAATGAAAAGATCTCATTTTGGAAATATGTTTCTTTTTTCCTTTTTCTCCTTTCAAGATAATCTATCATGTGTTCCAACCTCCAAAACAAATGTCTCAAATGTTCTTGCTTTGCCAATCTTGAAGAACAACAAAAATGTGTTTTGACCTCCTCCATAGTGAATGGAAAGATCTCATAGTGGAAAATGTTTCTCATTTTCCTTTATAGACAATCTATTCCCTTCATGAAGTAAGAACCTTAGAGAGAGCTCAAGATTATGTTTAACAATGAATGGTGGCTCTCATGTGTCTGATTGCCCATTATCTTTGAATGACCATGTTTAATCCAAGCCTTATCATGTCTAATCACTTTTTGTTCCACCCTACTGAAAACCCTATTGATGAAGATGGCTATTGGTTTATTATGACACGGTGGTTTGAAGACTCGTGGAGTTCCATGATTACCTTCACCATTTTCTCGTAATAGGATGATATTGCAACATTGAGATGAATTCCCTTTGCATAAGGATGTCAACATTTGATTCTTCTATCTACCCATGGTTTGTGATGCTCTACATTTCTGTCATACAATGAGGTCCTTAGTTATTTTCCCTACTATGGCTTGTTGATGGGGTTCTTGCAACTTGACTTGGCTTTCTTCATCAGCCTAATCTGAATTATCTTCATCTTTGTATTATTTTGAAATACACATTCCTTCCTAATGCAACACAAATATATTATGGTGCTTATCTATACCCTTTTTTAGGAGGCAAATTCACTTGCACTCTTGATAGATCCGTTTAAACCCCTTGTTGTAAAAATTGCACCTATTTGTGGCTGCCCCTTGTGCCTTGCTTTGCTATCTGTGGTCACATATGTCATTGATGGCATTCTTGGTTTGACATTTCTAGCTTTTGAAGTTGGATTGGAAGCTAATGCATTGGATCCTCCAAGTTCCAACACTTCGAGAGGATTGTGCTATGTTTATAACATCTACTCTTTAAATCACTCTCCTGTTCAATCACTTAGGGCTTTTAAGAAACACTGAGCTAGGGAACAACCTAAAGAAGAGTGAAGATTTTATCTTGAATTCTTAGGGGCTTGGGTTTAGGCCTCTAAATTAAGGCAAACTAGGTAAATAATCCTGGAGATCCAACTGGGATTGAAGATAGACTTTGGAATAGTTGTGATTCTAGAGGGGTGGTTGTAATGGGTTACTATTGTAGCTTAGCCACTTTGTGGAAACATAGTAGCTTTACTTGTGAAGGATGCCCCCCTTGGAATTTTGGGCAAGGGTTGTCCTGAGCGGCTTCTAAACAGGGTGATTTGTTATGCTCTAGTGTGTGATTTGTTACAAATAGACTGTTCCTGACATCATCATTCGTGCTGAGTTTGGAGCCCATCACCTCTGCCTGGAGCATCTTAAGCCTCATTTATTATCTTCATAGACTCCGGCCTTTTTCAGGCTCAGTACCAGGCTGGGAGAGATATCCTTAATTAGTTCCTTGTTCCTTGGTGGAGATTGCATCCCTGGATTTCTCAGGGTGGAAACAGTGTCATTATTTGGAGGCCTCTCAATGGCAACAGATTGTGAGTGTTTCCATTGATTTTTCCCCCCCCATAGGTACTCTTTCAATGCCCCACCTCACTTCCTTCTCACAGGTGAGGTTATTAAAGCAGTTAGGGGAAACTCTACTGAAAATTTATCTTGGTTACATGGGTCTCTTCCTCTCATCCTTTTAGTCCCAAGCCTACCTTTTATGCAGAACATTTCTTGCAGGTTGTTGATGGTCTGGTTGTTTCTGCAGATTGCCTACACCAACATTGGTCAGATGGCCATAGGATCCCCCTTGGTCAGCGAAGAATGATCTCACCAACTCCACACTTGAGACAGTTCATCACATCCCTTGTGTGGATAGGGTTTGTAGATTATTTTTTTTTACAGGAGGTTGAGGATGAGGAACATTTCTTTTTCAGGTTTCTTATTTATTATGTGATTCGAGGGAGATTTTACTGTATTTACAGAGAGCACGGGCTTGCCATGCTAATATCAGTGGGCACAGAGAGGTACTTCTTTCTCTCCTATCCATCCTAGAGTTTGTCAACAGGAGTGTATTACCAGATTTTTCCTTCTATTGGGAGTCACTGACCTTGAATGTTAAGACTTAGGAGATAAGATAAAATAAGTATATTAATGTCCAACAAATGACCACAAAAGTAGGTCAATGGGACTAACAGACTACATCAGTCAAAAGGTATAATGTGGGAGAGTGAACACATCTCTCGTAAAAAAACAAGAAAAATAGCTATGCTCTCTAAAAGATCAAGTAAAATAAAATACAGTGCAGCACAATCTTAAATAAGGTAGGATAAGATATAAGAGGCATGATGTAGGCTGAGAACTACCACCCGCAGAGATCTTGATCATAGTAGCTCTTGGTTCCTGCCCAGGCTAACCCACCAACTATTCTTAGTCCAGGCCACTCCTTCCAATGACATTATTAAGTTCAGTATTGGAGACTTCTGGAGCGTAGTAACTCTTGGTTATGCCCAGGGTATCCCACCAACTGTTCCTGGTCCAGGCCACTCTTCTAATTGACATTATTAAGCTCGGTATTGGCGACTTAATAGTGATTTATGGATCAACAGTCTCCTCCTCAGACTCAGACACATATTATGGGCAGCTCTTGTATTTCAGTTTCAGCTTTCTGCTGGTTATCTGGCTTGTTTTGACTACCTTCAGGGATGTACTCTATTACAGAGGGTTTATAACTTTATCCATTATGGATCAACCTCCATTTTCTCATTATATTATGCTATTTATTTTTGCTTCAGGGAGGATATGCCCTATGCAGTCCCTATTTTACGACTATTATTTGCTGCATTTTCTAGTCCCATTGACATATTCTAGTTATTAGTGGATATTGATTTAATTTCTTTCTTCTCTTTTATGTAAAGAATCAACCCTATATTTTTGTAGAAGAACTTTGACAGTTCTTTTAAGAAAACATGGAGATAAGAAATCCTTATTGGAATTGAGGTTAATGTATATGGGTCGTATATGGGTTTCTTTTTTTGAGCTGAACAGTTAAATATGCTGCTTAGTGATGATTTCAGTAGAAACATATTTTGGTTATTAGTGGATATTGATTTAATTTCTTTCTTCTCTTTTATGTAAAGAATCAACCCTACATTCTTGTAGAAGAACTTTGACAGTTCTTTTAAGAAAACTTGGAGATAAGAAATCCCTTTTGCAATTGAGGTTAATGTATATGGATTGCGTTTTTTGAGGTGAACAGTTAAATATGCTGCTTAGTGATGATTTCAGTAGAAATGTGTGCTGAATCTGGAAGTATCTTTTCATCTTAGTTTAATGCTCAAGTGGGGGTGTGTCTTTTTGCAGATACTAGATGGAATTGTGAATCCTGTTAACCGTTCCGTGGATGAACATACACATCAGTTCCGTAGATGCTTTTTGAACTATGGAGTGCCGTAAGTCTCTGTTTGTTCTAGTTTAATATGATAGAAATACATCTCTTGTGAAAACTCTTTTAACTTTGCGTTCGTGAAGTTCAAATGGAGGAATTGTGGGTAGTTTGAGCCATCTGCAGGCATAGTAGGGAGCTGCTTTCTAGATTAGCTTGGAAGTAGCTTTAGCCATTCGTGATGCACTAAAAAATGGTCAGCTTGTTTACTCTTTCACATACACACGCTTATGGACATACATACTGATATTGATATTCTTTTTGATTGCATATTTTGTTATTGTGTATAGACTCTGTCACTAGTGGGAAGCTTGTAACAGTTCCAAATACTTCCCAGCTATATTCTGAAGAACTTTCTCCTTAGCGTTTATAAGAACAGAAACACTTTTTTTTACGATCTGACCTACAGCCCTGAATATGGCAATGAATGAATTTACATCTATGTAACATGCACACGACATTATCAACGAGTTAAAAGCAGAGTTCCAACAGTCACTTTTGAATGAAGGACCAGTCAGCAAAAAGAACAATAGAGAGATAATAGGCAGAGCAAAGCTAGGCTTATGTTTACTACACCTAAGAAGGCATCAAAATTTTCCTTCAAAATTTTAAGTGTCATGATCTGCTCATAGGTTAGACATTCCAGCTATAGTGAATGAATTAAAAACTTTGATGTCTGTATAAATTTTCTCCAGTTTGTTCCTGGCACCCTGTCGTTGAACCTCTGAAGCTGTGGTGGTCAAGAAGGCCATATCTATGTGGATCCTCTCTCCAACTGTTGCATCATCGATCTTTCTTTAATTGCTATTCTTAAAGAAGGAACCCAATATTCCATTAGCATTGTCTTTGCGAAATAATGGTGTATGACCTGAGCCTTTTCTCTGTGCTGTCCTAAATGCCCATATTGCTGTAGGTAATTTGTTGGCCCAATCAAAGCTTTTCAAGTCACAGACCTTGGTTAGTACTTATTCCAAGGAAAACCTCATGAGGAAAACCTAAGGGATGCTTCTCAACATTGATAGATGGTATCCCTAGTAAACCCATTGGCGTAGACTAGTTTTCAAAATGGTGACAAACTCCTCAACACTCAATGCTATAGCTCTATTTTTCAAAATGAGGGGGCAAAAGCCAAACGACAATATTTCCATTGACCCATGATAATATTGTTTCTTTGAAAATTACGATTTACGATATTATCACTGTATTGATAACACTGATTTAATATGAAAATTTGTGGATCGTCATAATAGATCAATATTTTATCACCATCTTTAATCTACACTTTGCCTTTGAAGGGTTGTAGATGTGTTTTGTTAAGGAAATGTCTCCTGAGACAAGTTGATGTTCAAGGATATCTCCATGGAAATAACTCATAACAGCAGACAAAATCACACATTTGGCACTATAAATTCTGGGCAACGCCCCTTGAAGATTACACAGGAAAGATGACAAACTTAAGGAGGAAATTTCTTATTCAGCTTTAGAGAAAAATATCTGAGTTGCAGCAGCAAATACAACAAATAACCCAGAGTTGCAACAACAAATAACTCAGAGTTGCAGCAGCAAATACAGCACAAAAATCAGAGTTGCAGCAGCCAAAATAATTCAGCAAACACACATAGAACTTATCTCACACTCCCAGCAATGTTTTCTCAGCAAAACAGTGCATAAACCCAGCCTTGAAATTCGTGCCCCTGCTGTACGGCCTCCATGACCCAGTACAGTCAACACAAGCTTCAGAACTGTCTTGGAAAATGTGCCAGAATGTTGTTGTTCTGTACAGTACACAGCTGTATGATTTTCTCAGCAGAAAAGCCTTTGGAAACTGTGCCAACTGGAACAGAAGTGGCACCTCAATTTCTGTGCCTCCTTTTCCTGTTGTATGGCCAGCCTTAACTGCTGTACGGCCTCACTGTAGCAGCTGTACGGACTGATAAAAATGAACTGTTCCTCCTTGGAGTGCGTGCCAATCCCCTTCCTAGGGATGAGTGCCAACTCCCTCTGCAGCAAACTCTCTTTCCTCCAAGCAAGAAATTTCTCTCTTGGACAATGCGACCCTTCACATTCCCTCCAAGCTCTCCTCGAGATGTGCGCACCTCTCTCCCTCGTGAGTTTCCTTTATCTAATTTCAATGTGTAACTCCTCTAACCCTTGATCTCCCTTGAGTGACTCATCACTTTCACTTGAGATCAACGGGCATGACTCAATCATTCGTTGAGGTCACTTAAGTCACTAATGTGACCCACAACATCATAAAGTCACTTTTACACTTCAAAATTAAAAGACCCAACTTTATAAGATCACCTTATAAAGTTACTTTATAAAAACACATTATAAAGTCACTAGGGAGAAATGTGCTCGGTCACTTCTGCATGCTGGGTGCCGCCTATGCAGAAGTACCTCCGAGCTACCAAATCTAACAATTTCAAGGGACATGCCATAACATTTGGCGATGTATTCATTTGCCCCCTCCTCTCCCCACTCCCCTCCCCACAAAAGAAGGAAGAATAAGAAAAAGGAGGGGGTGGGGTTATTTCCAAGGGACTCTCAATGTCTCCCTTTTATCTTTAAACTTTTTTTCAATACTTTGAAAAATGTTTATATATAAAAATACATGTTTAGAATATCGAGTAATGAACTTTGAATTATGGAGTGATGAATCATGGGACTATGCAATTTAATTACCTTCGTAATTTTGTTATTTGACTTTTAAAGTATTTATTGAGTATAGCCTTGAACTAGTGAAATTTTATTCTAATATTTGGTTCATTTTCAAATTTTTTTGTTTTCAATTGCATATTGATGTTATGATTTAGTCTTATTGATTTATTGTTAAATGTCTAAATTGTACATTTCCTCGTATCAAAAAGCTAGATGTCTCTTATGCCCTTCCCTGCCATTCCGTGTCCCTTGGTGTTCCTTTTTAAGGTTCTTGGTGTCCCTACCATCACATGTTTTCCTTGAGATTTGTGCCCCCCTACACCCAAATCTCCAAGGAGGCCCTTTCCAATGTCCCCACCTTTAGATTCCTATATAGTTGATGCATCAATGTTCAACGTATTAAGTGATTTGATCATCTTATCATCTCAAGGGGAGTACCCATGAGGGCTGTGTAGTAAAAGCTTTTCTAGACATCTTATTAGCAACTAGAATATGTAAAATTGAAGGAATAATCTATTAGCCATGAAGAATTCGACTTTGATGGTTCTTCCTAGCTATGAGTGCTTCTTGTATCAATGATATTCTGACATGCCACACTCCTTTCTTTACAAAGGACCACTAATTTCCCCTTCAACATTAGTATGAGACTGAGTATTAGTAAATTCACAAAAAGACTTTAAGGTTGCATGTTTTTCCTTTGATTTATGTTTCTAACTTTGAAACTAGTAACGGTACGTTGAGATGTGAATGAAGTCCCATTATTTCATTCTTGGAGAGAGATTGGACAAGGTTTGACCTCCTGACTACCACTACGTATTAAATGATACACATGGGTGTAACTGTCCAAAGTTCAGTGCTACATATATTTCATTTTATTTTTGGGTTCCATCCTTGTTCCACTCTCCCTCCTGATCTTTATCATAAATTGTAACAAATGATTATTTGGGTTATAACATAAATTGGCTTTAGGGTTTGTGGTGAACCCATCTTGTTGAAAAATCTCACGATCCCTAGCACCTAGATAAATTACGATCTTGTTTTTTTACTTACTGATAAACAAATTACAACACACAGAATAAAATATACCGGCTGGAAGCAAAACTGGAAACCAAACTTCACACAACACACATCAATTTTGCCCTTCAAATTAGCTTTTCATTAGATAATGATTCCAAGCTTACAAGGGCTCCCTTACTGGGAAAATGACCCACTAAAGAAAAATATAAATACAACAAACCTAGAAACTCAGGCCCTGAAGAAACCCTTTGCTGATCTGCCCAAATCTGCATGCTGGACACTCAGATCTGCACTAGGTCTGCTTGCTGGTCCTCAGATCTGCAAGATCTGTTCGCTGGTACCTCAGATCTACTAGATCTACTTGTTGGTACCTCAAATCTGCTAGATCTACCCACTGGTACTTCAGATCTGCACCAGATTTGTCCACTGCTACTCAGATTTGCAAGATCTACCTACTGGTACTACCTAGAAATATGTCCTTAGATTTCTGTAATGTCCCCACTTTGGGATATTAGGGTATTACAAGATGTTATGATGACCAGAGTAACTAGTTGGAGATTATAGTGAGTACAGGTGCTATTGAGGGATATTTTGGGGTCCAGCTTGCATCGCTCATCCTATTTCATCATTATGATCCATTCTGCACAGATCGGCTTTGGTTCCGTTGCATTCCAATGATTTCCATGATTTTGAGTATTTCGAGTTATAGGTTAATTAAATGCACCGAGGTCATTTTGGGCACATTACTTGGAGGAACCTCTCAGTGTAATAGCTCATTGGAATCGAGAGGAACAACACTACAGGATAGGATGATGAGAAGTGACTTTCAGTGGCCAGGGAAGCCACTAGGAGAGATAAGGCGCTTTTCAGAGGTAAAAAGGTTAATTAATTAATTAAAGTGATTTAATTAATTAATTAAAGTGATTTAATTAATTAATTAAAGTGATTAATTAATTAATTAATAATTAAAAAAGAAAAGTCACTTTGGAGAGACAAGGTGAGCAGGAAGTATAAAGAAGAGGCAAGGGCCTCTATTCTCTCATTCATTCATGTATGTTTATCATTTTGATATCTGGCTTCTAGCTAAAGAGCCCATACCTTGGGGGTTTTGACTTAACAAACCTTAGAGGACGATTCAGTGGTGAAAGATTCCACCTAGCTTGTCCCAAGCTTGGTCTCGGGGATGCAGTACTCCTCCACACCATTCTAGTTTGGATCTATTCAGTGCAAGAGGGTTCTACACCAACCACATGCACAAGAAGAGGAGGGCGCACCATTGGGGGTTTTTAGCAAGGGGGGCACACCATTCTTTGAGGGAGGTTCATTCCAAGGTATTGGAAGGGCTTCGACAGATTCTAGCAACTGGGTTTTCATTGCAGGGTCTTGGCCATTAGATCTAGTGCATTTCAGAGGAGTTTCACGAGCTAGTTGATTTATTGGATGCATTGGACGAATTGGAGAGAAGGAGAGCATTTTGGAGATTCAAATCTATTCAGTTTGGAGGGGTTATACTTCAAATCTGACCCTGAGACTTTACCTAGTGACTTGCCCTGTCCCGATCTATCTTCCTAGCGAGTTTTATGGCATTTGGAGGCCTCCTTCATCAGGGCCGAAATTGTAGGGTTTGACAGTTTTAGGAGGGCGTAGCTCCACTTGAGGATTCAACATTTGGAGGAGCATTCCTTGGTATTTCGGTTTGATATTTCAGGAGAGGATTTTACACACCCCGATCTATAGTTTGGCATCTTCATTGGACTCATTTGGAGGCTTGTTCAGCTAGGTCGAATTATCTAGGGTTTCAGGCATCCAGGGGGGCGCACCATTCCTTGGAGGGAGGCTAGATCCATGAGTTTGAGAGGGATCTTGGAGATTTGAGCACCTGGGTTGTTCTTGCCTTTACCCGATCTACTGTTTGGCATATTTACTGGAGTGATTGGACATCTTTGGCAGCAGGGCCGAATTGTTGAGGCTATTTAGTGATCCAGCAGGGCATGGCATCTCCCAGCTTGGGGGTTGATACTTCATATGACCCAGATCTTTCTTGTATTGGTATTCATGGTGTATTCATCCTTTGGAGGCTTATAGTATCTTCTTGGAGCATTTTGTAGCAGCTCCTATTGTGTTATTGGATCCATCTGTTGAGCATTCCAGATCGACATCTTCATTGTWTCAARTTCTTCTATTTATGAATAAAATCAGATTTGAGGTGTTTTGGTTTGTCTATCATATTGTTGATCTTGCATATGGTTGAGGTATGTTCCATTATGGTATCTTCTTGTTTATTGYTGCAACACATATATAAATTCATCATCATAAACCCTAAGGCCGAAATCAAGAGGCCAACCTACAAGTAAACACATACAAACAAGTAAATCAACAAAGTGTTTGACGAAATGCCACAACCAGTAAAAGTTTAAAAAGACACCCAAAACCATGATGTTCCTGGCATGTTGGCTTGAGAACATTACAGTAGTATCAGAGCTTAGACTCCTGCCAGCCTGAAGGGTATTCCATAAGAAGAGATGGATATTAGGGACTTTGCTAGAGAGACTATACATTGTGAATGGGAATACTACACCCTTAGTGAGAGACTTAGGGCTAAAGTAACATTCCAACAGTATCTATCTATAAACAACCCTATGTGGAGACAAGATGAGGTCATAGATTGAGCCGACAAAATAGAGAAAAACAGAGCCATTAGGAGAGAGATACAGATGGACCCTACACCCATTAGGTGCACGCAACTTTTCTACAGTTGCAAGGTACCTTGGGAACCAAATCATAGGTGTATGGGAAAGGGTAAGAAGCATATTGTTGAGGTACACTATGACAATGATGATGAGGTGTGTGAGGACACAAAGCTAGAGTTAGATGCTTATTTGGAGTAGTGTGATGATGCTAGTGACTCTTGCACAGAGGCTAGTGATTTTGACACGCTTGAGGAGGATAGTGACTGTTGCACACTTGCAGATACTAGTGATTATGGCATGCATGGGGAGGATGGTGACCCTTGTGTAGTGGATAGACAGTTGGAGGAACAGGATGACAACATCTGCATTTCAACAGACATATCACATGATGTTGATGACCCTACACCTCAACAGAGTGGAGACACTAGTGGGGATTCACACGTGTTAGCACCTAGAGATGACGAGCTCCCTATGATGGTCGTGACACATCTGTCATCTTTCAAGGCAACCCTGATAGCCACGTCACATGAGGATATCAGTGGCATGTCAGATATGATTGAGGAGCCTTGTGTGAGGGATGCACACCATGGACATGTAGATCCACATATCTAGGAGGAGATACATGACGTGCAAACAATTGATCTTACACACCCACATCAACAGGAGGAGAGGGGGTCACTTCTTTTGGAGACTCCATTATTTGACCAAGTTGTGGGGATTGACAGTTGGATGGGACGCTTGCTTCCAGGATTGGCCTGCATTGATGAGGATGCACTCTTTATTAGTGAGGATGACCATAGCACGTGTCTGGACACATCTATATGGCATCCAGGCGCAGATGATAGTAGCGGGGTGAGTGCGCATGAGGATACAATTGCTCATACAATATACAATGTGATTCAGAGGGAGATAACATCTAGTGATGGGGTGCAGTGGCATACAGGAGGACCCAGTGGCACAGTAGACAGTGGGCAGTTCAACACTTTATCTTCTGCAGAGAGTGTTATTGGGGAGTCCAGTGATGGCACTAATAGTGAGAGACGTGAGGTGGCACCTCAACATGACTATGATCAGGAGTCACACCACTTAGCAGGATAGCCGAGAGTCAGTGAGTATATGATCGTGGCAGCCACTAGGCGTGTTGATGACACACATGCATTGGTGGCCGATTACTGTTGGAGGGCATTGGTGGCACTTGGTAGTGCAGATGAGGGATTTGGCATGGATGACCTTCATACCCTCAGGGAGAGAGTGTCTATGATGAGGACTGACTACCAACAGTTGTTGACAGACAGGGACTACCTACTAGGGATTGGCGAAATGTATCACAGGGCCCTGAGGGAGTAGGAGTTGGTGGTGGACGGACTTACTCAGGAGTTGGAGAGCACTCGAGGATTCTTGAGAGGCACACAGACAACCCTTCAAGAATCCGAGTCTAGATCAGATGAGCCTCTTGAGGAGATTTGTCAGAGATCCACTTCATCTATCTTTGTGGATACTCAGATATGTCAGTCAGTCACATTGCAAGAGGATGGTGGTGGTCCAGCAGAGGAGCACCAATTGATGGAGTACACTTCCATTTGTGTCCCGAGAGTGGTTGACCTTCAGGTAGAGGTTGATCTAGTAGTACGCCCAGGATCTATGATGCAGCAGGAGTATACAGGAGATGACATGAGTATGCCAGGGCATATAGTGATGAGTGATAGTTCACAGAGACATGCCGAGATATGCAATCAGATTCAGACGGAGGTATCGGATTACAGAGATATACACACTTAGGACAGTATGCAGATGTCACTCCTTTGCAGGAACACATAGTTATGAGATCTCACCTTCATTGTTTCAGTAGTTGCATGGGAGATGAGAGATGGAGATTGGTTTACCCGCAGTTGGAGGAGTTACTTCCGGTTGTACCTGATGAGTGGGGTTTAGTGATGACTATAGACTAGTAGTTATCATGGGTACCGGTAGACGTGCTTTGGGTCGAATCCTTGGGATTGACCGAAGTAGGGGATATCTTCCAGTCCTACAGTCAGCTGCAGATATTTCTGTTAGCTCTTCCTGACACTTTTATCATAGACAACAGCATGAGGAGGGATAGGCAGTGGCTGAGGACATGGGGAGTGGCTAGGCCGAGACCACCTGACATGAGTATTTTTACGGCATCCAGCCGGATAGAGGTGGATTGTCATAGGCATCCAGTTGAGACTTGGTGCGTGATGGTGAGCATCATAGGCCAGGTGATAGCAGATGAGCACAGAGGGCTTCTGACAGTGATTAGTCTCACACAGGAGCAGTTAGAGGAGCTTGGAAGTGATAAACTTCCAAGTTTGCCATGGGATCTGGGAGTTCACTTGGTTAGCAAGATGTTTCACTACATGATGACCCAGGTTGCGCCAGAGAGCCACGTACTCCACCATGGGTTGGTTTGGAGTGGGCCTGGAGGGACTTGTCCTATGGAGCGAGGCAACTTCTCACCCTTGATCATCATGATCAGACACAAAGATGGTTGGTCAGGTACTACTTCTACAGAGATATTTTTACAGATGCAGTTTCTGGACAACAGGTCCAATTGCCACAGGGACTTCAGTTTGAGGATCCAGGAGTGGAGGGTCCAATATATATACGGGGAGTAGTCAGGCAGGGTCAGCATAGTGCAGTGCCAGCATGGTGATCTTCGACAGAGATTAGCATGGGACCTAGGGATTGTAGGGTTGAGCAGTTCACTGACTGATAGGGGTGAGTGGACGTTTGAAGGGGAAAGTTATTTTGACTTTCCGTTGAGCTTCAGTGTTGAGGAGAGCACATCTCTTGAGGGTGTCTCACAGAGAACTTGCAGTACTTCATCCTGGCCTCAGCATGTAGAATTGATGGAGGCCGTGTTGATCTTGGTAGGGACTGAGAGGATGGACTCATTTCGGGAGGAGGCTGTGTGTCATGTGCAGGAGATTCACGGAGTTGACATATTTCAGGACTATGCCTCACAGAGTATTGCAGTTGACTTCTTGATATGGGATCCAGGGGGTGGAGTGTATCATTGCTCATCTTTGGATGGGTTCTACCGTGTGTCCTACAGGTGGACATGGGATCTAGGTATTATTCCTGGACAGATTTGGTCATTGCTCGAGGACAAACAATTTTCTAACAGGGAGGACTGTAATGTCCCCACTTTGGGACATCAGGGTATTACAAGATGTTATGATGACCAGAGTAGCCAGTTGGAGATTATAGTGAGTACATGTGCTATTGAGGGATATTTTGGGGTCCAACTTGCATCGCTCATCCTATTTCATCATTATGATCCATTTCGCACAGATCGGCTTTGGTTCCGTTGCATTCTGGCGATTTCCATGATTTTGAGTATTTCGAGCTATAGGTTAATTAAATGCACCGAGGAGGCCATTTTGGGCACATTACTTGGAGGAACCTCTCAGTGTAATAGCTCATTGGAATCGAGAGGAACATGACTACAGGATAGGTTGATGAGAAGTGACTTTCAGTGGCCAGGGAAGCCACCAGGAGAGATAAGGCGCTTTTCAGAGGTAAAAAGGTTAATTAATTAATTAATAATTAAAAAAAAAGTCACTTTGGAGAGACAAGGTGAGCAGGAAGTATAAAGAAGAGGCAAGCACCTCTATTCTCTCATTTATTCATGTATGTTTATCATTTTGATATCTGGCTTCTAGCTAGAGAGCCCATACCTTGGTGGTTTTGAGGGTTTTGACTTAATAAACCCTAGAGGACGATTCGATGGTGAAAGATTCCACCTAGCTTGTCCCAAGCTTGGTCTCGGGGATGCAATACTCCTCCACACCATTCTAGTTCGGATCTATTCAGTGCAAGAGGGTTCTACACTAGCCACACGCACAAGAAGAGAAGGAGGGCGCACCATTGGGGGTTTCAAGCAAGGGGGGCACACCATTCTTTGAGGGAGGTTCGTTCCAAAGTATTGGAAGGGCTTCGGCAGATTCTAGCACCTGGGTTTTCATTGCAGGGTCTTGGACATTAGAGCTAGTGCATTCCGAAGGAGTTTCACGAGCTAGTTGATTTATTGGATGCATTGGACGAATTGGAGAGAAGGAGAGCATTTTGGAGATTCAGATCTATTCAGTTTGGAGGGGTTATACTTCAGATTTGACCCTGAGACTTTACCTAGTGATTTGCCGTGTCCCGATCTATCTTCCTAGCGAGTTTCAGGGCATTTGGAGGCCTCCTTCATCAGGGATGAAATTATAGGTTTTGACAGTTTCAGGAGGGCGCAACTCCACTTGAGGATTTAGCATTTGGAGGAGCATTCCTTGGTATTTCGGTTTGATATTTCAGGAGGGGATTCTACACACCCCGATCTACAGTTTGGCATCTTCATTGGACTCATTTGGAGGCTTCTTCAGCTAGGACAAATTATCTAGGGTTTCAGGCATCCAGGGGGGCGCACCATTCCTTGGAGGGAGGCTAGATCCATGAGTTTGAGAGGGATCTTGGATATTTGAGCACCTGGGTTGTTCTTGCCTTTACCCGATCTACTGTTTGGCATATTTACCGGAGTGATTGAACACCTTTGGCAGCAGGGCCGAATTGTTGAGGCTATTCAGTGATCCAGTAGGGCGTGGCATCTCCCAGCTTGGGGGTTGATACTTCATACGACCCAGATCTTTCTTGTATTGGTATTCATGGTGTATTCATCCTTTGGAGGCTTATAGTATCTTCTTGGAGCATTTTGTAGCAACTCCTATTGTGTTATTGGATCCATCTGTTGAGCATTCCAGATCGACATCTTCATTGTATCGGGTTTTTCTATTTATGAATAAAATCAGATCTGAGGTGTTTTGTCTTGTCTATCATATTGTTGATCTTGCATATGGTTGAGGTATGTTCCATTATGGTATCTTCTTGTTTATTGCTGCAACACATATAAATTCATCATCATAAACCCTAAGGCCGAAATCAACAGGTCAACTTGCAAGTAAACACATACAAACAAGTAAATCAGCAAAGTGTTTGACGAAATGCCACAACCAGTAAAAGTTTAAAAAGACACCCAAAACCGTGATGTTCCTGGCATGTTGGCTTGGGAACATTACAATCTACCTACTGGTACTACCTAGAAATATGTCCTTAGATTTTTGGCTATTGGGTTTTCTCCTCTTGCTGCACCTTTGCACTTTCCTCCTTTGGATTTGATCTCTAGATGAAAGTCTTTTTTCACCTTTGTTGAGATCCCCTTGACTCACAATTTTTCGCGACTCAAGCACTTGAGCAAAAGTCCTTCTTTGCTCCTGTCCTTTGATCCCCTTGAGTCATAGTCCTTTCTGACTCAAGCAATTGAGCAGAAGTCCTTCTTTGCTCCCAAGTGGATGATCCCCTTGAGTCATAGTCCTTCGTGTCTCAAGCACTTGAGAGCAAAAGTCCTTCTTTTCTCCTCAAGTGGATGTCTTTCTCCTTCACCTAGCCTTGCTTTTATAATCTTGAGTTATGATCGAATCAAATATAACCCGAATCTCCAAAGTGATTAATGGTTGAGATTAGATCTCACCTCACTTGAGATCAATGGCTAAGATTCATTTAATTCACTAATGGCCAAGATTAATTTAATTCATTAAATTAATCTCACTTTAATTATAGAAAGCACTTTACTTTAGTTTTAAATAATTCCTTTAATTAAAGTAAATTACTAAGGTTGAATGCTTTGGATGACTTCCACATGTCTAGAGTCTAGACACTTAGACCTGCACGGAAGTACTTGTCCGATGCTACAAACATCAACAATCTGAGATTCAGCTGATTGATATTCTTCTCTCATGATGTCTTTGGATGAAAACAATTTGATGTCTGTAGATGTTTTGGGAAGATGAGGGGTGATTCTAAAAGGGAAAAATCAGGCAGCTGAAAGAGATTTGGAAACTCAAGAGCTGTAGTCTAAAACATGCTTGAAATCCTAAATGCAGTCATCCTACATGATGTTGAAATGCTTGAATGCCTTTGAAAATTCAACTGTTGAATGCCCTCAGTGCTCATGCCTGCAAAAACTTCCTAGACATTGCTCAAAAGTTCTGTTCTCTCTTCAGTTTTGGACGCGTTGTTGTTTCAATCTGCAAAATCACTTTCTTGCGTACTGGTTGTTTCAATCTGTTTCTGTAATCTCACTTATGCAGCAATTTGTTGTTTCTGCAATCTCCTCCTTGTGAATTCACTGCAAATGTTTAAGGCTTGAGGCCTGCTGTTTCTAAAATTTTTGTTGTCTCCTTAATAGATTGCTGTATCACAAGTTCTTGCTCATCTTGCTCCTCAGTGCCATCTTTTGTTGCCTGATTTTGGATTCTTTTAATAGGAAAGTAGATCTGCCATCTATTGAGAAGATTTTCTTACAGCCACCAAGGTTCTCATTCCTTAATCCTGCCCCCTTTGTTCTATTGCAATAATTTTGCAGGAGTTCATATCCCATTTTCACACTGTAGTACTCTCAGGAACAAAACAGCTTCATTTCTTTTCTGCTTTAAGACAATCTTCCCATTGCAAGTGTTTCAATGAAGTGGTCATAGAATGCACATATCTTGGCTCTTTCCACAACCATTCTTGCACCATATAGCCAGCCTTAAATTAGGGCTGGTAATCCACACAAACGGAGGATAGTGACAACTCACATTTGACTAACATTTAATGTACCCTGCAGTTGGTAAAAATATGGCTCTTTTGAG
Organism: Picea engelmannii; assembly: GCA_009831015.1. Taxonomy (NCBI): domain Eukaryota; kingdom Viridiplantae; phylum Streptophyta; class Pinopsida; order Pinales; family Pinaceae; genus Picea; species Picea engelmannii. The sequence continues at coordinate 1,228,369 of ML784125.1, read as the reverse complement.
AATTGAGGAAACTATGCAAAAATATATGGTAAATACACACAAAAATATGCATAGATTTAGATTAATTTCACGAAAAGATCAAAGATGGGAAGAGAAAAATTATGGTCAGGAGTTTAGTGTTGAAATTTTTAAAATTTTAGGAAATAAATTTGGGCTTGCTTCTTTGTAGTTGATTCTTTTTACTTGATTCGGAAATAAATAAACTATGCTAACACATGGCCAATGAAAATATGAAAACTAATGATATCTTTGAAAAATTTGAAGGATTTTGTGACTCTGGAATGAATTCATTACGACTCCCCTCTCCCCAAAGATTGCTTTCAGACTAGATTCCAAGTTGGATTCTTAGTCATCAGCTCATGTCCATCAGCTGCTCCTGGACTATCCAGATTTCGACCTTTTTGCATCAGATCACTCCATTCCAGGAAGCAGACTTTAATGCCTTCATTTGGCCATCATGTAGTGTACAAGAAACATTATTGGTGATGAGATCTATTCCAAGTACCATGTTTCTAACGGATTCTTGTGTTCGTTTCAGTGATGGTTATATTGCCTATAATTTTGAGTTGTGACGTGTTACTGTAGTATATGGATGACGGTTTCTTTCCATAATGATGTTCTGATATGTGTAGCTGCCAATGGTAGTGTACTTCTAAAGATTTGTCTGAAGTTGCCCTTAACGTTCAAAAGTCAGGTTTTGATATAGCTGTTTATGTGTAAAATTTGGTGCATTGTGCAAGAACAACCAACTTGAACTTCTTGGAGAATAAATTTTAGTGTGCTTGTATATTAGTCTCCTGCTGAAATCGAGATTATTTTTCTGGGTATCTTTTGTAGATACGTGTTGGCTGTGTTTGAGCATGGCAATTTGCCTCAAGGAGTAGATGATCAAACAAGGCGTGGTTGCTATTCAAGTGCGTTGAGACTTTTGAAGTTCCTTGTAAGTTTATGTATTGCACTCATTAGCCAATGCTTGAAAATGTTTGTAACTATATCCATTTCCAGTACTCATTTTCTTGACAATTTCAGTTATTATCTGGTGAGTTTGCTACACTAGAGAGGGAAATATAATAAGATGAGGAAATTTAGAGTTAGGCATGCTCCCATGTTCAAACTTCAGATGCTACATGCAACTGGGGTTACGAGTTTTGTAACTAATAGAGTTGAAGAAACCTTCAACATTAATGAACATGTGGGAACCAGAGTACAGAGTGTAAATATGAACGGAATTCTTAGGGTTATGTATTTAGTGTGAATTGAATTCTTAAGCTTTTTCCAAATGGCTCCCACAAAAAGTACCTTCAAACACTCTTATTTACTTAGAATATTCTGTCATTGCTAGATGTTTAATTGAAAAAGATGAAGGGGTTAACTCAACCGTTTGTTGCCAATGTTGTTGGGCATTTGGTTAGTTCTGTGCCAGCAGATGTCTGGTTTGAATTCCCCCTGTGTTAGGCACACTAGTCTACATTGACAGGTTGAGTAGGGATGCTCTACAAGAATGTGGGGAAGCATCCCTTGGGTTTCCCTGTGAGTTTTTGCTTGGAAAAATGATGTTTAATTGAAAGTTTAATTTGTCATCACTTCTCTTTTGTTCCATTCGTGTCATAATTCTTATGTGGCAGTGTATCTGGAGTGTAAGTCAGGAATTCTGCAATGTTGAGTTGAAACAGTCAATTATATAATAGCAAGTTAAATATCTACCCTTCTCAAATCAGTCTTACGTAAGAAATTCAAAGCTTAGATGAGTTCATGAGTTTCATTTCTATGTTAATTTAGTAATATTGCAGTTTACAAGTGTACTGCTTTCAAACTTTCAACCAACTGGAAGATTGTATTAGTTGCAAGAGCATTTGTATGGAATAGCTCTTTATATATTCAATTAAATATGTGTTTTAAAGAGAACAAATGTGTGCTTTGCTGCTGTTACTATTTTAATTTTTAATTATTTGGGTGCATTTGCATAATATCTATTGTTTCAACTTTTTTATTTCGTTATGGTGGGCCATGTAGTGTTTTAGGACAATAATTTAAAAAAATTTAGCCAGTCCCATAGGTTAGATGAAAATTGGGAACACTCATTTATTTCAATTTTTCTTTATTTGGGTGCATTTGCATAACCTCTATTGTTTCAACTTTTTTGTTTCATTATGGTGGGCCATGTAGTGTTTTAGGACAATAATTTATAAAAGTTTATCCAGTCCCATAGGTTAGATGAAAATTGGGAACACTCGTTTATTTCATTTTTCTGAAAATAAGTTCTAATACTAGGACCATTGAATCCTCTTATTATGTTCTACCACAGGGAAGTATAGTGTAAAATGGTATAAGCTTAACTTTTGGCCATGATTGACTTTCTATTGTCATCAATTGTAAGTGTGGCTAAGGCTAACCTTGTATGTTTAAGCTAATGATCCATCTCGGGGAAAACACCCTACCTCTTGAGTTGTGTATATATAACCAACTCTTATTTGTAATTCACATGATGTGATCATTCATTTTTCTTATAAAGTGTTTTGCCTAAGGGAACCTATCAAGTGTTGTGCTCTCTTTTGCATGAGTTTATTTCTCCCTCTTGCACACTTGTTCTTTGGTTATTTCTCTCTCTAGGGATGCACCCTAGTGTTGGTTTATGTTTCTCCTTTTTGTAGAATTCGGGTTTGTGTTGATTTTGTTTGATTATCACACTGTCTCTTATGAGTCTCGACATGGTATAAGAGCAAGTGTGAACATCACTTAATTTCGTTGTTGATCCAAAGATTTTTGGCTAGTGGAATTGCCCAAGGGCTATGAAACTAGGGTTTTTGAATCATCTCTTTGTAAAGTTTCCTAGGGTTTAATCTTGCCTTCAAGGGATCATGTCAGTTGTTGATTCAAATATTTTTGTCTAGTTCAATCACCTAAGCGTGGTGGGACTAGGGTTTTTGAATCATCTCTTTTAGGGTTTCCTAGAGTTTAAAATCCCCCTTCAAGGGTTCGCTTTAGTCATTGATTCAAAGATTTTTGGTTAGTGGCATTGTTGAATGCTTCTTTGTGACCATGGAACTAGGATTATTGGATCATCTCTTTTTCTTGAGTTTCCTAGGGTGTTAACCATTCTTCAAGGCTAGCACATTTCTAAGGTTTCTTAGGGTTTAAACCCTCCTTTAAGGCCAACACCCCTTTTTAGGCCTTCCTAGGGTTTAAACCCTTTTTAAGGTTGTTGCCCCCTTTTCTAGGGTTTCCTATGGTTAAACCCTTAAAGGCCAATACCCTCTTCCTTCCTTTGTTACAGAACAAAAGGCGTCACTTTACATATCTTTTTTGGAAGAAGTTGTTACTTCTTTTTCTTTTGGGCCTATCAAGGTAAAATTTTGAATACTTTAAGAAGGCTTCTTCATTGCATTGTTATTAAACTTTATTTGCTACAATGCACATCTAGTTGTGCACTCTGCAGGATCCTTCCTCTTTGATTATTGACAACAACATAGTGGAGAGAAAGTGATCATGGGTGGTATTAATGAAGTTTCTACTCATAGTTTGTCGAGATCTTTTCCACCACTTATAGATGATTTTCCTATGGATGATTCACATCTTGTTTTAGTCGATCTTTCTCTTGATGTTGGCCCATCCAATGCACTATGTTCAACAACTCCATTCTCAAAGACAACTAGTGCCAATCTTTGTACCTGTTGTAGACCAGCATGTTTTGGTGGATCTTTCTCTTGATGTTGGTCTATTATGGATGAACTACAATTGTGAACTCCATTATTAGGGACAACTTGTACCATTCCTAGTACCTTCAATAGACCAACATGTTTCAATGGGTCTTTCTCCTTCAGATTATGATGTTTGTCCTACTCTTGATCCTATGACTATTTCATCAAACACTCCTAAACGACTAGGCAGATAGATTTCGATGATGAGGACCTTATTGATGACTTGTCTAGATCCTATCCTATAGAAGACACTTCTTTTATACCTTGGCCAATGACCATCTTCACTAGCTTGTGGAATTAGACTTGGTGTGGGAGTTGTGATGTGTAGATGAGGAGAAAGTGTGATGTTGTCAATTAGGGTGCAAGTTTCATTTTCAACCACGATTGACCTTATATTGAATTGGGTATCTATATTGCCACTCCCTTTTGTATTTCGACCATGATAAACCTTATATTGGATTGAGTATCTATGCACCACTCTCATTTGTATAAGGGGGGATGTTGAAAATGGTGTAAACTTCAGTTTTGGCCACATTTGACCATATATTGTAATCATTATTATATTTCTACGTTTGGCTAAGGTTGAACTTGTGCACATAAGATCATAACTTCTCTTGCAAAAACATCTTATCTCTTGAGTTATGTATATATACCGAACTTCCATTTGTAATATACACGGTGTTATAATTATTTTTAATAAAGTGTTTTGCATAAGGGCACGTGTTGCACTCTCTTGTGCTTGGGTTTATTTCTCTCTCAGTGCACTTGTTCTTGGGATATTTATCTCTTTAGGGTTGCACTTTAGCGCTGGTTTATGTTTCTCTTTATTGTAGTATTTGGGTTTGGGTTGGTTCCATTCGATGCTTGAGCTATCTCTTATGAATATCAATAACTATATCTGCATAGAAGGTATCATGTATGACAAAACAAAACGGTTGGTTTAGGGCATACCTTGAGTGCCATGATATATAAGTGTTAAGTTTTTGATGGTTAAGTCATGCACATGTAGTTTATTTCATTTAACATGTACTTGAACCATAAGCAATGCAACAATACCATACACAAGTGCTGCAATAACCAAGATCACAAGAAGAATAACCATGCACAAGAACACAATAAGTATCCTGGGAAAACCCTTCTCAATGAAGGGAAAAACCCAACAATCCTTTGCTATATTCTCAAGAGAAGATCCCCCACACCATAGACCTTAGCACACAAGAGGGTGCTTACAAAAACCTAGAAACTAGCGCCCAAGAGAGGTGCACACTTCAACCGTACAAGTGCTTGCTGAAATTTCGAGATGACAAGTGAGAGTGTAATCCACAATGTGGATTCTCTCTTATTTATACAAGAACTAACACAACAAAAGGTGTGTCTATTGGCACAATAGGGCCGACCTCATTAACTCAATAATATAATTAATCATTACACAATATTAATTATCTTTCATATGGTGGGGCCGACTTGTACCCTTCACAACATAATTAGGGTTACAAGTAAATCTTACTCTTAGACAATATAGCAAGGATCTCTCTCATTCTCTAGTGTTCAGCCACTAGGGACACGTCCACCTGTGCTCAGCCACAGGGACGCCACACTCAACAGATCACTCAACTGAGTCCACAGGAGTACCATTTGGAGCACCATCTCAAGCTGACTCAACTAAGTCCATAGGAGTACAAGGCAGGAGACCATCTCTCAAGCTGACTCAACTAAGTCCATAGGAGTACAAGGCAGGAGACCATCTCAAGCTGACTCAACTCAGTCTAGAGGAGTATAAGGCAGGATACCATCTCAACTCAGTCCAAAGTAGACAAGAGACCACACGTCATCACAACTCGGTCCAGAGTCTGACGCACACCCATCACATGGGCACACCCAACACTTGGGCTCTCTCTCACAGATGTCTCAACTCAGTCCAGAGGAGAACGATTTGGAGGATGTCTCATGAAGCTGCAATCAACAACAATAAGATCATTCAATGACCTATCTTATGCTACAATATAGAAAGAAATAAATTATAATAATGCCCACATATGACCAAAGTAGGTCAATGGGACTTAAAATGACATCTAATAGAATATAAAAGAACTAGGGTAGGAAGAGCCTTAAGGGATTGAAAAATGGCTAAACACTAAAAGAATGTGTGCAAAGAGAATGTTGTAAACATAGTGAGGTGGAGTAAACCTAAGGATGGGTAAACCTACATTATAAGAACCAAGTACACATAGAAATCGCCTTTTAGTAAGGATGGCGACCAAAATTGAAAATTGATACAAGGGATCTACATTATCACATGGCTATACCCGTGCTTGAAGTGGAAGCTTGGGGATCAATTGTGTCATCATCCACCACTCTGAAAGGACCAATACAAGATTTGATACTAGCCATGGGAGAATGTGTAGGGATGAGAGGGACATGTTGAGCAATGCTTGGGGAGGTAGGGTGCCTCCCTTAGCAACTCTATCATCCAAGGTCGGTGAATCTATGGGAGTAGAAAGGAAGCCAATGATGCATGTTTGTGTCCTTGTCTTGGGTTGTGGGCAAAGTGAACTAGACATTCCTCGATATCGCATAGAAGTAGATCCATGACACATGGAAGGATACTAGGGTAATATAGTAGTAGTACGTTGGGAATAACATCATCTAAAATATGTTTGTCTTTTTGTATGTGTGGAATGACATCATGTAAAGGAAGCTTAGTGCCTCCAACATCTGAGATGGGTTGAAAGAAGGAGGTGATCAACCTGGTAGCCCTAGGATTTCTTTCAAAGTGTTAGCTTTTGGGGTTGCTCCATAAGTGTTTTCACCTTGCTAGTAGAGTGTTGTTTCCTAGCCCCTTGGAGATGCTTCATAGACATATGGATGGCTTAGTTTGGGGGGGATGCCTAACCTTGGTTAGGGTGTTGGCATGGTGGCCTTACCTAGGAGGTTGTTAGCCTGATTGACATGATGACTAACCCATTGGGTGCATACAGTCGGGGAGTCAATTGCTTGATCAAGGTACCTACCTAGTTCGAGGAGCGTTGGTCACTTGGAGGAAGGCACTTAGCCCTTGGAGCTTGGGACATGTCATATATACCTTGGAGGTTGGACAGTTGACTCGAGGATGCTTGGGTTGAGGAGCATACTTAATGGAGGTTGGTGATGGACCGACAAACACATATGTTGAGGGGGAGCATTGCACTTTAGTGACTACATTGTTAGACATGAGAGTAGCATTGGACGTATGAGATGACATGCAACACATAGTTAGAAGAGCATCTTGCATGAGCAAACTTAGATAATGGATCATCGTGGAAGAGGGAGCATTGATCTAACAACTTCTTGGAGAGCACACTAGTTTGGAGGAGGGGCATTGAGCCCAAGGAATATCATACTTGGATGGAGTTTCACCTTGGGGTTTGAATAAACCTTAGTTTGACACATGTACATCCTTGTATTGGAGAGCGCTCCATGCGAGGTTTCCTTTTTGGTTACTTGTATGAACACATGTCTTTATTTTATGTTATCCTTTCTCACCTATTGTATATACAAGGGAGGAGAGGGCTCTTGTATTCTTTATTATCATTGTACTTGCCTCGGAGAGAAGTCTTGTATAGAGCATGATACCTGGTTCTTGAGAAAACCCAGGAGAAGACAAGGAGAGAGGGAGACATCTTGGATGTTCATGGAGAGATTTCTCTTGTGTGATGTTAGGGTTTGTGCTATGCATGCAAGCCCTAGAGATAAACATGATGTTGAAGATCTTGATGGTTATTATGGCTCTTGTTGTAGTGCTAGGATTTCTACCCTGGTAGAAGACACAGAGAGTGGAGCTAATGCCCTGTGTGGTTTTGGAGCCTTATCATTTTGGAATGTAATGCTAGGGAAAGATCACAAAGAGATGGTCTTGATGAGTCTTGAGCTTGATGTGATGCCTTTCTTGCGAGAAGACACAATTATTGCATTCTTGATGTTCCATGGAGGTCTTGGTGCTTGTGTTGATGCAAGAGTTGAAGACCCTAGGGATTGAGGACTCAAACCCTAGGATAAACATGTAGATGCGGTGATTAGTGCTAGAGTTGTCTTGTCATGTACTTCTGTGATGCAATATGGCTAGGGGTTGGAAACCTTAAGGAAGACAATAGTGTTAGTGTGGAGAGCTTGTGTGATACAAGCTTGGTATATATGCCAAGGGGGACTTTTTGGTGTTGACACTAGCATGTGCAAGATCTATTGTGGAGTGACCAGCTTTGGTTAGGAGTGATTCCTAGCTAGGAGTTGGTGGCTAGGGTTTTCTCATGGTTTCCCTCACTGGGGTTTAGAGAGCTTGAGTTTATTAATGAAGTTTCCAGCTGTCCAAATTTTGTGTACTTGCAGATTTGATTTTCGGTTTATGTTATCTTCATGATTGAGTAGATTTCAGCCTTTGTGTTTGATGCTGATTTGACATAACATTTAGCTGAATTGATTAAGTGATTAACACATATCTGGAAGATAAAGAGTTGGATTTGCTGCTGTTATAATATGCTATAATAAGACATTTGGATATGTTATATGCATGGAAAAAGTGCCCTAAGGGTTGTAACCCATTGACATTGAAGTAGATTGTTTGGTATATTTTTCTCTTGAGCTGCTTAGTGATTTGGACTGAAACGAAGTGAAGTATTTGTTGCTGTAATGTATATTTCAGATTAGCCCTAAGGATGAAAGTTATAGTAATTATATCCGGGAAACCTATCTTTTGGTGAAATTTTAGAATTTTATTAATTGTCGTAGATTCAAAATTTCAACATTTATCAGAGCTATTTTCATTGAGATTGCCTTCTTGCTGATTTGAATGTCAGATATTTTAGTTGTTGATCTTGGGAGTGGTTGTTGGGTGGTGAAACCCTAGTGTGCTTAAGGTGAGCACTTGCACCCATGAAGGGTTTTATGCGTTGAAACCGTAGTTGCTCTTGTGATGAGAGTGTGTGTTTACACCAATGATAGGTTGTAGATCTACTTGATTGTTGACATGTATGGATTTATTTTCGGCATGTGTGAATACTAGGAGGATCAATGATAGGTTGTTGATTTGTTCTTGTGGATGCCGATGCGTTTTTACCTGAGATAGGTGGCTGTTCTATTTATATATATTCCAAAAAATCATATATATTCTTGTGCATCCATGTAAATCCAAACCATTAGACAAAATATGCAAATTTTTATCATGTATATAGCATGTAATAGTGAATATAACAAAATAGCGTTGAGTGCAATGCATATATTAACCAAAATACATAAACATAGAAGTTCTATAAGCATACTAATATGTTTAGTCTAGAGTCTAGACTCTAAACTCTACTATTTATTCATATGAAAGAATCCTCTAAATCTTCACCCTCGACATCCTCTGCATTGGTAGACTTGGGATCGTGACTCGATTCCGTAGTCTTGAAGGTCCACCATTTTTTGGATCTCATGGCAATGGAAGCAGGTTGAAGTCTACCCATGATAAGTCTTCCTTTTAATTGTTGCTAATTGAGTCTCCATAACCCACAATATGGAGGGATCAATATTCTCCAAGACTATGGTTTCTAAATCAGGGGTCTTGTTCAATAATTGGTTTTGCCTCAATCGAAGGTTGTATTGAAGGAAGACCAAATCATTTAACCATTTTTGTTCTAAATGGTTTTGTTTCTTGGTGTGTATACACTCAAAGACCACTCCAGTTGTATTCCCACCATGAATCATTGCATGTTTGGCTCAAGATTCGAATTGAAAACTTTTGCAAATCTATAATAAATACAAGAATACTAGAAATATGATAGATAATAATAATAATAAACATAATCATTAGGTTAATGGAAGGTCAAAGATGACAAACTCCTTCACCTCGTGAGCAATGAATGCATATAAGTATACGTCATGAGGCTCATTGTAATCATCAATTCATATCAATCAATTATTATTCAATATTCTAATATACAAATGTAGAAATATTTTGTCAATCTTAGTAATAAATATGCACTATTTATTACATTTGGTATTTAGAGCCATTGATTTGGCCAATTGTTGGTTTATTCTAGAGAGCATATCTTTTGTTAACTTTACATAGGCCATACACAATTAGTCTGGATAATTTTAAATTAATTCAAATCTAAACCCTTTGTATAGCTCAAATTAAGCATATTTGCAGCATACATTTAGTACATTGCAATTCTGCCTAGGCCGTATAACCACAACAAATCTTCACATCATTGTATTGTTGACGTCCTTTCATTTTCATACAGTGTTATTATGTATGTTCTACTTGTAAAATCTCAGTTGTATCAATTGTTGTATGAACTGCCCCCATTAGTGATCGTACAAATCGTCACTAACCACTTTTAGTTGTAGTATAGTAAGTTGCCATTGTGGTACAATTTCGTACATCTCATGGCCAATTTAGACTCGTTCGTCTCGCCATACAATAGTTTTTAAATTCTCAACTAAATTTCCCTTCTGTACAAGCCACCAACACAATATTGTTGCACCCCCCTTTTAGTTTTTTTACATTGACAAATTATATATATATATATATATATATATATATATATTACCTTTTCAAAAAGTAAAAAGCTTTATATACATTGTATGTGAAGTTAAGGTTAAAATTAAAGTGGGTTTCACAAAGAAGGCTACCACAAAAATGGGTAATAATGATGAATTGCAAGCGGAGGGTCATCGTGATGACTGCCAAGCCTATAATGTCACGCAACTTATGGATAAGATTGTGAAGTCACAAAACTTAGGGGACAAAATTGACAAGTTAGTAGAAGATTTTGAAAGACGATGACTCTAATTAATAAAGGGAAATAATTGTCCCAAATGTGATAGGAGATGGGTTACGTGGCATTGATGTGAAGAAAATTCACTACACTATTCGAAAATAGTGGATGAAAATGAAGTAGGAAATTCGAACCTAGCGAATAATGTCATTGTTGGGTACAATTCCAAATCCTATAATGATGAAGTAGGCCAAAAATATCATTAGCTTCAATCTCAGGCACCCAACAAAATAAGAATGAATATAGGGTCCCCCAAAAATAAACTGCTATTCAAAAAGAACAAATACAATAACACATCACAAAATATATTCCAATTTATTTGAGGAAGGTTGATAAGATATATTCCAATTTATTTGAGGAAGGTTGATAAGACCCATGAACCGAGAAAAGAGGAAAGGAAACCTGCAATCCACCTACAACCATGATAGGGAAATTAGAACTAAAGAACCTAAAACTTAACGGAACTGTAAAAAATAAAAATGACCTCACAATTATGATTGTTGATGGACAAAAGATCAAGGGAGTAGGAAGATGTCATAAAGTCTCGGTCCATATACAAGAATTGGAACTACAAACAAGATTCAACACTCTACCACTTGATGAGATGGATATTGTGCTAGATGTTGAATAGTTGATGTAGTTGGACACTTATACCACTAACCTTGGAGAATAGTTCGTGGAGTTTATTTGGAAAGAACAACCTTATAAATTATATGGGGTTGGAAGTTGTCATCACAAGAAACGTGATTTTCAAGTAATGAAAAAAGGACAAGAAAAACGGACCAACATGCAACAACAGAAGCAAGCGAAGTATGTTACCAAGGAGTATCAAGGTTTCACATTAAACAAGTAGGCCAACGACTTGAAAATGTGATGCATACACTGTAAAGGAACCTCACTAGCACTCAAAACAAGAACCAAGTCAATCTGCTACGACTAGACAAAGATATTGTTGCTAAGAAAGCTTGTTGAACTAGAGAGAATCATATTTACTATGCTTTGAGGACAACACATTCTTTAAGTGGGTGGCAATGTAATAAACATAATAATATTAGAAATATAATAAATAAGATCATTAGGTTAATGAAAGGTCAGGCCACACACTCCTTCACCTTGCGACCAGTCAATGCATATAAGTATACCATCGCAAGGCTCATTGTAATCATCAATTCATGTAAGCTTTTTGCCCCCGATGTTTTTCCTTATGAGGTTCAAGACCCATGTGTGATTGTAGATGTATCTGGTTATGGTGTTTGCTTGTTCCACACATTCTTTCGCCTACTCAGTTTTTGCTATGTCCTCAAGCATGAGGTTCAATTAGTGCATTGCACACGAAGTTTACCAAATGGCAGGGTGTTTGTTCTTTAACATCCTACTTGTGACAACATAGTTAAAAGCATCGCCGATGATGATCTAGACAACATTCTCTACCCCCACCCCCTCAACTATTCCATCGAAATGTTGAAAAACAATTGTGCATCCTTCCCTTGATCTAATTTATCAACTGATTTAAGAAACATAGTTTCTGATGGGCAAGAAATGAGGAAATTAATAAAGTTGCGGGGCCTTCCATCAGTGCATCCATCGGACATGATCATGCAATCTATTTTACGCGATGACTGTTCAAATTCCATGAGGTGTTCATCTATTCTTTGAACCTTTTTTCTGTAGAAGTGCCCCCCAGATATAGTGAAAACCAGTGCCTTTGAAGCCCTATACCCATGAAGCAAGAACATCTATCAGAGGTTGATATTGAGGGGAATTGGTAGCATTGCAACTGCATAATACCACCATCTAGCCATGCATTCCCAAGAAACTTCATAGTCTGCTTCTTCTATTTGTTATCAATGGTGGGTTGAGAACCAGGGGTGGTGTAGGGTACAACGAATAAGTCAACCTTAGTCCTCTTAGGATTTGGTGTGCCAGAAACAATCSCTTGTCGAGGAGGGAACATTGGGACTCTAAAGGGATCAACAGCAGTAAAAGAGGAGGGTTCTTCAAAACTAGGAATTTCACTATCTTGTAAACTTCTTATCTTATAAACTTCCACTGCTAATCTCTTTTTCAATCTGTTTTTTCTTGGATTTTGTTGCTTTATATGATCAATAAGAGCTTGCATCTTGGCATTTGTTTCTGTTTTATTTTTTATTTTTCTTTTTTGTGGGCCTGCTGCAATGCTAGGATGGAACTGGCCAATTCAGATAGAATTGACTGGTTTTGTATGGAAGTGGTCATTTCCAGTGTGGGAGGCCGTTTTTGATCAGAAACCTCCCAAACTGGTCCAGTTTGGTCTATTCTGATAACGTTGTCTTACCCACAACTGGTGGGAGCAAACCCTCAACTGTGAGGTTGATCCTCAAATTGTGTGACCAGTGATGTATGAAATGCTTTGCATATAAAGGCCATTTTGGGGTCAAGAGGTTGCAGGTGAGAGGTTCAAGTAACTTCAGATACATAACTATTGTTCCCATGGCAGAGTCAAAATATGAGCTGAATGGGCTTATGCCTTACGGGTGGTGATATCCATCTTGATGAAGATTTAACTACAACTATTACAGTACAAGCTCTTCCTAGTAGAATGGAGCCAAGTGTGGTGTTAGGGTATCTTCCATTTCTCTCTTTTATTTATATCCAGTTGGGCTTGGAAATTGGGAATGTGCCCTTAGAGTTTTAATTTGGTTCTTTTATTTTTTTGAAATATGCTTCTGTTTTCTATTGATATGATAATATGTACAAACCTGCTATGTATTGATAACTTTTAGAATGCTCTTCAAGTGCTTTAATATCTAATTACTTTTCCATTGGAAAGTGACACTGTCTCTGGGTTCTATGCTATCTTTTGTGCAATAGGAGACTACCAAAGCGAAATGAATTGCAATATAGATGTAACAATATGTACAAAGCTCCTAAATATTGTTAACCTTTGGGAGGCTTTTCAAGTGTTCTAATATCTGAGTATGTTTTTATGGGAATAGTGACATTGTCTCTGAGTTTTATGTTTTCTTTTGTGCAATAGAAGACTTCCAAAGTGAAATGACAGGCAATACTTACCTGTTTCTGAAAACAGATAAGTCTTGAGCTTCGAATACTATTGTCCTTGAAATGAAACAAAGTGCCAAATTTGTGCATTGGATTTGAGTTTGGCATGATTTGAGTTCACGAGTTTTGGTGTGCTGCAAGTATGTCTAAATATTAGTTTCTTGAACACTCTTGGCCAACAAAGCATGTTCTCTGGCCTCCTCTATATCAACCGACTTGAACAGTTCATGATCTTCAATACCAAGAGTGATTGTCTTGTTTTTTTCCCTTGTCAACTTCGTAGCATTTATGGTCGCTAAAAATAACATGTAAGTGGTGGCTTTGCTTCATAATTTGACCGACTAAAAGCAAATTTTGTTCCATACCTGAAATGTAGTAGACATTAAGGAAGACTAGCTGCTTACCTCCCAAGGCACTCTGTACATTTCCTCTGCCTTCTATTCTAAACTCCTTCTGTTGAGATCTTCCCTTGTTGTGCTTCTCATCCCATAACTGCTTTTGGAAAAACATCTTATTATGGCCCACTTTTCTGCAATAGTGACATGTGAAGGTCTTCTGATTCGTTGATTCATCTATGCTGCTTTGACTGTTTCTTCCATCTTTCTTTCTAGCAAACTTTCCTATGTCACCGGATCAGTCAACCCTGGGGGTTGGATCCACGAATCCCCGGATCTGATCCGGATCCAGATTCAGATCCGCCTGGATTTTCCCAGGAACTGGCTTGTAAATGTTTCAACTGTGAAATGCTTCCCCAGAATCATTTGCGGATCCTGCAATTTTGGCGTTTTTTTTAATACAAAAAAATTGGTTTTTCGTTCCCATTTCATATTCTTTGAATTCCGGTCCATGTACCCACCAGAGGAGAAGTTGAGATGGTCGTAACCATATACGGTGGGCCACTTTTACCCACCATATCGGGGCTCCCTGGATGGGGTCGTCCGAGCGGCGAGCACCAATGGAACGTTTAGGGTTTCCTTGAATGGTGAAAGGCACCAACAGAGTGTTTACGGATTCCTTGAATGGTTTCGGGGCCAATGACCTGTTTGATATGGAGTGAGGGGACATTTGACCGAAAAATATACAAAAAATGTAAAGTTATATACATTAACAACATATTAATAACTATACTATTTATTAACTATATTAAATAAACTAATAACTATACTATTTAATTTATAATATATTAAATTAATCTATACTATACTATTTAATAACTATATTAAATAAACGATACTATTTAATAACTATATTCAACCTATATTAATAACTATACTCTATAAATTTATAATATTAATATATATTAAAGTAATAAATTAACATTTACAAATTTATATATATTTACAAAATTTAATGTATTAATTTATTTTGTATAAGTATCATATATATTAATTTATAATAAATTAAAGGGTTATATATATGGTTATTAAAGTGTATATATATACTAATTAGATCTTAATAACTTAAAATTGCACTTTAAGTTAAGTTTTTTATATTTATATTATAATATATAATTTATATATTAAAGTATAAATTAAAATTTATAAATTTATATATATTTACAAAATTCAATATGTCCTACCAAAGGGTTATTTTAGGTGGCCATGTTTTGTGTACATATAATGATGAAGTTGCATGTCGGGATCTTTAGATTGTATCAACAGACGTTAGACCAGTAGCCATGGATATTGTATATATATGGCTACAATATCCATGGCTACTGGTCTAACGTCTGTTGATACAATCTAAAGATCCCGACATGCAACTTCATCATTATAGTACCTGTCGTTTCCCCGCCGTATCCGGATCCTGGCTTTTCAAAAATCTGACGGATCTGTATCCGGATCCGCATCCATATCCGGATCCTGGCTTTTCAAAAATCTGACGTATCCGTATCCAGATCCGAATCCTGGTAACTTAGAAACTTTCCCTTGCCCTCTAGTTATGAACTTGCTACAGTGACTTCACTGCCAAACTGCTTTTTCCAATTTTCTTGTTGCATTCTACATAGCTCGTCAAAACTCAGGTCTTTGTCAGCAGCACTACTGTTTCAATAAAATTCTCAAATGCAAGTGGTAAACTTGTGAGATTGATTGCCACCATGTCTTCTTCTTCCATCTTCTGCCCCAATGGCATACAATTGTTCTTTAATATCCTTGACCTTAACCAAATGTTCATGTAAAGATTCATCCTCATTCATCTTAATAGCATTGTTATCAGAATCAGACCGGTTTCAGCAAAACCAGCTGGTCCAACTGTTTCTGGGGCCATACCGGTCTAATTGAAGGTTTTGAACCAGAAAATGACGGTTTCGTACTGACCAGGCTGGTTTCGTATGGAACCGTACAGCTGGTGATGGGGACCACTCGAACTTAAATTTAAAGGAAACCAATAAAATAAAAAAAAGTGTGAATGCAATTGGAGTGTTTTTGAGCATACTAAGAAGTGAAACCATTTGGAACAAAAATGATTGAATGATATGGTCTATGTTCAATACAACCTTAGATTGAGGCGCAACCAATTGTTGAACAAGACCCTTGAATCAAGTAGCATAGTGTTGGATGATATTGATCCCTCATCAAAGTGGGTTGTAGAGACTCGACCAACAACATTTGACAATGAAGTCCTATCTTGAATGGACTTGGACCCACTTCCACAGCCAGAGGATCTGAATATTGTTGTTGGGCGGGTACCTTTAGGGCCAGGGGAATCAAGTTAGAGTCCCATTTTTGAGTCTAGTCATGTTGAGGATGAGAATTCATATGATTCTCTCCTATGATTAGATTGTAGAGTCTAGAATCTAGACTGTAGTTATTATTTAGTACTGTGCTTACTTTGGTTCAGATATGATAAACGCACAGTTTTGAAAGAGGCTGAACTTCTATTAATCCTCTTGAAAGTAAGAGTTGTTGGTAATAGATAGGTGTCCAGTTGTGGATGGCAGAAATGGCATGAGGTGTGCATAAGGCAATTGCTATATATGGTATAGAGTAGTTATATTTGATATTGGTCTGAAAAAACTGAAATTTACATTATTAACAGGCTATGGTTAGGTATTTTTTTGTATAGAGAGTTGTTTAAGATGCCTTTGTTATTATATGCAGCTTCTTGAAAGTAAGATTGAAACTAGAGCTGCGGAAATTGGTCATGTTATTGGATATATCAGGTGACTTCTCATATGCTCTTCATGATCTTTTTCTTTTCTTGGATATTTTTGAAGGATTCTAATTGTTGTTAGCATTCCTACACTTTCAGGGCTGATGCAAATGTGGCTGTTAAAGATCAGGCATTTGATTCAAAGGATGAGGTTATGACTCAGGAATATGATAGTATCATTGTTTGTACTGATTCAGAGGTAGCATATGCAGCATGTTGCAATAAAGTAGATAAAAATGTGAAAGGCGTGCAAATTTTATGAAAATCCTATATTTCCATTATTTTCAAAGTTGTTTTGGGGACTGTGTTAACATAGACATTGGTGAAGCCTTCAACAAGGAGTAGAGGTGAAAATAAATAGAAAGAAGCAAATGAACAGACATTATGTTATGAAATTGATTTATGCAATGTTTGTACATACTACATGGCTGAGACATGCTGAAAATTTTAAACTATTGTTCTTGATGCCGATTCCTTTCTTTGCCTAACATTACTGTGGCAATGTTCATATTACATTCATTAGTGCCATCAGGCACACTGTAATTATCTACTGTTTACTGTCATAATTTTTTTTTCTCTATTTATTGAAATAAACTTTTCTTTTATTCTGGATATATCAATGCATTAATTGACACCATCATGAAAGCTTGCTTGCTCTGTTTGCCAATTAATTTTAAGTTTCATTTGGAACAGTAAGATCCTAATATATTCAGTAACAGTAGCTGTAATGTGTTTACTCTATAATTTGTTTCTGTCTATATCTCCTGTTGCTTTATTTACTTCTGGTAACATTTCATTTCTTCAGAAGTCTGAGATGGAGATCATTGACATGACCAAAGTTATTGGAGTCTTGAAACAATTGACATGGGCTTCTGCACTGGGGCAGCTTTCACACATGGAAGCCAATCCCTTTGTTTATTCGCCTCTGGAAAGCACATCTCAGCAGGCTAGTAATGTAATATCACTTTTTACAATCTTGCCATTATGGAGTCTTCTAATATTTTCTTTTGAAAATTAGTTCATGCTACCCTACTATATTTTCCCTTTGGTGAATTTTTTGAAACAGAAGATGCTTGGTACATGCAAAGAAGATGGATTAGAACTTGATGACCAATATTTATCTATTGAAGCCTTGGAGCTTTTGGTAAGTCATTACTTTTCCTAAAATTTTTCCTGAAATTAGAGCCATATAATTTTCAGCTTGTGTTTTTATATTTAATGATGCCGGTCTTTTCATCTGAATTATATAAAAGAAGTTTTGATGGACATCTTACAAGGGCATTTAGCTGTATGCAAGCAAGCTTGCATGCTAAACTTGATCCTAAAAAAGGCAAGAAGAATACATTGATAGGAGGAACACTGTGGTTGTTGGTTTGCAGAATCAAAGGATGGTTGGTCATAAACTTGGATTTTTGTTTGCAGCAGCATTCTTTTTGTAGTGATATCTAGATTGGATTTTAGCATGCTTGCTTGTGTGTCAATTTATCTTGCGCAACCTTTTCTGTTACTCTTGGGTCACCAGATACCTATGCAAGAAAACTGAATACAGATAATTGAAATGCATAGTTTTGTCTCTTCCTTGATGAGTTGGGGATTGCGTAACATGATTAATTTCTTAGTGCATAGCTGAATATATGTTTTCCCATAATACTTGTAATTACTCTTTTCTTGTGTGTCATGCAGATATCATTGCTGTTGAGATACAGGGATCTGATAAGTTCCATTTTTACATCTCCAAGTACAAAAGCATTCATCGTGGTACTGAATATTGTTTCTTATTACAGCATCAAAACCATCGTTTTATTGAAAGTCTTACCTTTTACTCATATCTCATGTTGATTGGCAGGGCCTGTTGCTATATCCTTCTGATGAATTTCTTCGATATCGAGCAGCTATGCTTTTTTTAAAGCTGGGGTGCAGTTCTTTTCCCATCTAATTGATAGTAGAGGTGTATTCTTTTATGTTATATATTTTGGCAATAAAATTGTTGTACCCTTTTTACTGCTTGTCTAGACTTCGATGAAAGTGTTGTTGACATCCCTAGTTATATTATATTATTGAGATATCATTAATAAAGATATGATTAACTATTAAAAAGTATCATAAACATACATTAGTGAGATATAGATATGATGGTCTGTTACAGAGACATAACTGATACAGATGTGTTTGTAACTCTCAAAGTCCAAGAGTGAAAATGAAATATATATCACATAGAACTAAGAATTATCTTTAACATCCCTAGCTGTATTTTTGTATACATGGTTCTGCATATGAGATATGAAGGATATTTATTAGCCTCTTAACATATAGTATGGTCTTATAATTTTACTGTCATAGGAAGGTGTCTTGTGACATGAAGGAACATTGAACATTATGGATGTTAAGGGCATGCATGTAGTGTTAATCTGTATGTTGACATCCCAGTCCGTATCTCTCTATCTTTTAAACATATCCATTTTCAATTCCGTTATTCCTGACTTAGTTGTGCACATGGAGCCAAAATAGATTGTTTGAGTGAATGACACTTCCGAGTGGGAATGTATGTGAACACACAGACACACACATATACATACATGCATACATACATACGCACATATATAATTGGTGGATTTGTCCATAACCCTCTAAGTCCTAGTGTGAAAATGTAATAAATGCAACATAAATGGTAGAACAAAGGATAGCATCAACTTTCAAATATATAATATTATAATCAATAGTGTCACCATCCTTTTTGAATTGAAGACCCTCATCATTGCCAATATTGGAAGGCTCAACAGAAGATGCTAAACCCAAATTGACGTGTAAGGGCCAAGTCAAGAGTCTCCATGTTTAATTTGCATATTTTGCAAGGACCCTTCATGTACTCTGGATTTTGATTGGAAGGGGTGCAAAGGTTGGAATGAATTGTATGAATGCCATATCCTTAGTGCTTTTGTGGGCAATTTGTTCCCCTTATTGAATGTATATGAATTCAGAAATGCTCCAAATTCTCTCACGTGACGAGGAATTGACAAATTGAGAGTGGACTGTGATAGCTAAAATCCATAGATCCTTTGATTTATATATAAAATTTCCTCAAACTAATTGGAAGGATACAAACCTCCTGAAACTACAAATGAACATCCATATGCAACTTCAACATACTTGTTTGGAGGTTGTCTTTTTGGCAGTGCAAGATTGAGTACATAAGCCAAATGCTGAAGGTCTAGTCATTTAACTCTATTATTTGATGATTTTGTCCATGATTTCATCATAAAAATATTATCTGGGCTCTTGCTCATGTGCACTGATGATTTTTCTAATCTTCTCTAGTATTTATTCATTCTCACCATGACCGTCACCTAAGCAAGGCGTATCAATGTCAAAATACCTGATCATGTATTTCTAGAGGAAACATTGTCCAAAAATAGGAAAGAGAGAGGTTCCTTATTGTGATATTATCTCTATATAAGTCTTGCTGCTTTGTGAACTCTTGGAAAGCCCTGTTTTAGAGGCTCCACGAAATTGGCATTTAGGACACCCTCTTCGCTTTCATCATGAGACTCTATGAGTGGGTTCTCGACTGTCTCTGTACATCCTGCAACCTTTCTGATTTCATTCAAAGAACCATTGGGGTTAAACAGTGGTGCCCCCTCTCGTCGACTCTCTTTGGGATTTACATGGATGAGTTGGAGTCTCTTTGGGAACATATCCAGGATGATGACGATTGTCTTCTACACCTCATGTTGATATCTTTGCTTCCTTTTGTCGATGATTTGATCCTTTTGGCCTCTTCACTTGAGGGCCTATATAGAGGGATTGATGCCCTATCCAACTTTTGTGATCTTTGACAGATGATGGTTAACTTGGTAAAACCAAGTTTATGATCTTCAATGTGTTGAAGCATGCCCTCTCCAATTACTAGTTCTACTTTCGATGGGAAGAGATCAAGATCACTACAACTTACATGGACTTGGGGGTTTGGTTCATGTCGTCACGTTTAAACTTTTGACATGCCCTCCAACCTTGACCCAACAAGGGATATGCCTCCCTTGCTCTTATTGAGAGGCGATGCTTTCGTAACCTTTTCCAAGATATCCCGTTGAAGATGCACCTCTTGGACATGATTATTAGACCCATGATCTTGTATGGTTTTGATCTCTAAAGCCTGAGTTTTCTTTTGACTGGTTGGTCTTAAGACCTAGAGACTCTATAGCCTCCTCCTTACTTGCATCATCGGATGCAAGCGAACTATTACCAAATCCATTGTTCAGGGATATGTTAGGGCCAACATCTTTGCCTTGAGGCCTTTTTCTGAATGGTCTCGTTCTGTAACAAAAACCTAAAAAATAATGTAACATGGAAACTGTTATTCAGTGAGAAATGAATATTTCTGAATATTGATATTTGATTGAATATGATAAAGATGAATATTACACTACCCTTGTGACGGTTTGCTATATAACATTGACTGGTCACGAGGTGAAGAGGTACGTGCCTCTTGATTTACTTAAATGATTTTATTTATTATTACAATTATTATATTTATTATTATCATTTTTATTATGTTTGTAACATTGCCACCCACTTAAGCTTTTGCTTTGTCCTCAAAGCAAGGGTAGTGATGGGTATTGTCGGAGGAATTGTTCAGACTCCCATGATGAATCTTCTTCTGGAAGGTTTTTCCATTTGATAAGATATTCCTTTATGGTTCTGAAAAGTAACACCTTTTCCTTCGTGGAAGGAATACCCTCCGCTTCTAAAATAATTTTTCTTTCGTCATCGAATTCAGGGATTTCTATTTGTACTGGTTGAGCTTGCCCAAGCACTTTTTTGAGACATGAAACGTGGAAGACATTGTGGATGCGACAATTGTTTGGCAACTTCAATCTATAAGCTACTTGGCTAATTTTTTTGTTAATTTGAAACGGTCCATAGAATTTTGGGGCCAATTTGTTCTTCCCTTGTTGCTTAAGGGATAATTGTTTGTAGGGTTGACGTCRTACAAACACCTAGTCACCTGCTTCAAATTCTCTTTCTGACCTATGTTGGTCTGCTAGTTGTTTCATTCGATTACGAGCTGTTGCTAGGTTTTCTTTTAATATTTGTATGATTTTTTGTTCTTCCTCTAGCTTATTTCTTACTGCTTGGACCTTAGTATTAATTAGTGCAAACTCTTTCCATTTAGGTGGTTCATAACCATATAAGGCTTGGAAAGGAGTCATTTTTGCGGAAGTGTGATATGTAGAGTTATACCACCATTCGGCTAAATGTAACCATTGAGACCATTTATTTTGCTTATCTGCCACAAAGCACCGTAGGTACGTTTCTAAGCATTTATTTACAATTTCTGTTTGACCATCTGTTTGTGGATGATAGGCGGAGCTGATATTAAGAGATATTCTTGTATTTTTGCAAAATTATTTCTAGAAATTTCCTTTAAATTTTGCATCCCTATCGTTGACAACTACCTTTGGAAACACATGTAACTTATAAATGTTTTTGCAAAAAACATCTGTAATTTGTTTTGTTGCGTCGATTTTTCTTACCGCCATGAAATGTGCATATTTGGTTAATCTGTCAACCACAACAAAATTTTTATCCTTCCCATTAGACATGGGTAGCCCTTCAATGAAATCCATTGAGATCTCTTCCCATTTTTGTTCAAGAATATGTAGGGGATGAAGTAATCCTGGAGTCATAACATTTTGATTTTTATTCCTTCGACATATTTCACATTCGACAACAAATCTTTGAATATCCTTATTCATTCCTTTCCAATAGAATGATTGTCGTGCATTATAGTAGGTTTTGAAAAAACCCACATGTCCTGATGCTGGGGAGTTGTGTGACTCCTTAAAGACCTTCATTTAAAATTTTGAGGATGGAATTAGGTAAATTCTATTCTTGTACCATAAAATGTCATTTTTCCATTCAAATTTGGGTTTTTGGTCTAAATTGTTGATTATGGAATTAGATTTAGGATCTTTGGCATACTCAACTCGAATCTCATCCAACCAATCTGGAATGACTACTGTTGTTGCATATGCTTTTACTTCCTCGTGTTTTCATGATAGTGCATCAACAATTATGTTGTCTTTCCCTTTTTTGTGTATTATTTCTGTTATCACTCCAAGAAACCCTTTGTGGTTGCAGACCAAAGGTGCTTGGTAACTTAAGAAATGAAATGTTTTTGTATTTTGTAAAGATGGATCAATGGGATAACTCAATTCAACTATAGCATTCAGACATCAAAGTGATAAACAAATAGACAGTGCTCTCCAAGATTGGTTAAACAGTAAGATAGCTTAAAGTGGATGAAGAAAAGGTTGCTCATAAACCAGTGCCAAGCAGGGCTTAATAAACAACTAAAGAGACTGATAATAATGTCATGAACCAAACAATAGGATAACAACTATTCAAGGTTGGACAACAATATATCAGTGAAGAAGAAGTATGGAAAAACTGCCACCAAAATGGAAAGAAACCTGTGATCTGTATTAGCAAATTAAAAGTCTAAGTACAAAGAGCATTATTGTATCCAGAATCGAACCCTAGGTTCATGTTTTGTTCTGATATTTATAAGATTACAAAACAAACTTCT
>ML784125.1:1150952-1190032 GCA_009831015.1 Picea engelmannii | reverse complement strand
TTGAAAGGTAGGATCTAAACCTTAAGGTGCAAGCACATTTGGGCCTTAGGTCTTAGATCTTGAGGAAAAGGACTTCTAGGGTGCAAAAACATTTGGGCCATCGAAACTGTTTCTCCGTTATTGTAGCTTTAACTAGGTCAAAGATCAATAATCTAGGGCTAAAATCCTAAAGTGACTTTAGCACTTTAGGGCTTTAGGGTTCTAACCCTAGCAAGGACAATTAACCAATTTTAGACAAATACAACCTTGTGAGAGGAAGAAGCAGTTATGTTCTTATCTTAGGGTTTCATTAAACAAGACTTCTTGCAACAAAATAACAATTTGAACATAAACATCAATAGCATAAAACAATAATTGCAGAAATTTACTTACTTCATCCAAGAAACCTAGATAATTTCACCCTAATTGCAGAAATATCCATCCAAAATCAACAAAACCATCCCTAAAAGATCCATCCAAGCATTGCACACGAGAGAGATAGAGCTAGTAACCCCTAAGGCCCCAAAATTTCTGAAGTATTGTCTTACAAAGGTGAGAGAATGATGATTCAAAAATGAAATGAGAACTAGAGGCCTAGCGTCTCACTTTGTTCCACAAACATAACATAACATTCATTTTAAGTGGGGCCGACCCCTCATTTAGCCTTTACAAAGTGTAGTAAATGCAAAATACATCAAAATTACTCACATGTGTGAGATGTCAGGGTCTCTAAGGCAAGCATGGGGCCTCCAAAGGCCATGTGGCATCAATCCAAAGCAGTGTGGGAGCAAGTGATGTCTCTTCTTACCGAAAAGCATGCCATGTGTCATGAGTACCCCATGCGTGTTGAAGTTTTTGTAGCATCGGGAGGTATTCCCACTCGAGGTCGAGCTGTCAGGCATGTGAGAATCTTCATTGGCACCACATCAACCTTTTGTTTCAGGGAAATCGGCCTTGGAACGAGGCTGGCGCCTCATGGGAAAGTTGATGGGCTTTGTAGGCTTGTGTTGGGGTTTCACACCCACAAAGAGGATTAAAATATTCTAATTAATTGTCGAGTTTAGAAGGGGTGCTTAAACTCACTCATTGGACTCCTATATAAAGAGAGGAGAGATTGTGACAAATCTCATTGTGTCATTATGGAGTTAGCATAAGTGAGTGCACTTGTGCTAGGAGCTTGGAAATTTCAGCAAGGGAAATTCTGTAATTGTGGCAAATTTGGCATAGGATTCTTCGTGATTTTTCTGTTTCTATTTTAGGCCAAGGAAGGCTTCTGATTTCAATGACACCGTGAATCCCATGTATGAGGGAGAGAGAGGAGCAACAAGATGCACGTGGGAAGAAGGTACAACCGCATGTGTGAACATGTCGCATGGTCCACACGTGCGAGGGAAAACAATACGAAAGAGGGCTGCATGTGTGGTACGGATAGGTCGCACGTGTGTGTGATTTTCTGCCGCTGGTTGAGGCCGCACGTGCGAGGTTCAGGCATGTACAATAGGTCTGTATTGTTGATGTCAGCAACTGTACGGTTGATGTCAGTAAGTGTACATGTGGCAACTGAGCAAATTTGCAAGTAGAGGAAGTTTCTTGGTATTTTGCTGAGTTTGTATTTGCTGATTTTTCTGATCTTGAAGGACAAGGTTGTCCTTGGATTTTTGGTGCATTTGTATTGGCTGGGAGGGCTGTTTTTTCCCTCAGAATTTCTGAATTTGACAAAGTGATAGGAATAGAGTTAGAAAAATTAGCCTTGAGTGGATAAACTTTCTCTAGGCAATGCCACCTCACCCATGCATCGCCTCTTTAGCTTAATTAATTCTCATTTTATACATAATCCTTGGAAAATGCGCCCTTGGTCCTTGGAAAATGCACCCTTGGTCCATGATGCCATGTAGATGCCACATCATCCTGATATTCTCCCACATGTCGAAATATGAACTTGCCACTTGTCACTGTTGGAAATCTAAAAATATCTTCGATGACTGCTAAAAATAGAAATTTCCAAAAATAGCCATCCAGTCCCAAAATTTTGAAACTTAACTCTCCACAAATGCTCATAATGACTATGTGACCACCATCACATGTATTGCTAAAAATAGACACTACTAAAAATAGAAAGTTCTTGTATGTCGCATGGAAAAGTGCTATCAGGCCTAGAATCATGCAAGGACCATCCCTGTATGCTCAAAACTGTGCCAAACTGTCAAGAGACCCAGTCAAACCGTGGCTTCGAAAAAGTAGCAACACCTGTTGTATGTAGACATCTCTCTCAAAATGTAAAGGAACACGTGCTAATTCTAACTCTGAACTAAACAACCATGTACTGATCATATACCTGTCTCCAATGGGAACCAACCTCTGCTAACCACAAGTACTAAACTCTGGAAGAATCTCAGAATGCCAGCCAAAATAATGCATGCTGGTTCTTAACCCTCAAGATTTTCAAGAGTGAAAATCTATGGGTTAACAATGGCGACTGAAGGGGACATGATCCCCCTATGGGATGTCTAGAACCACATGAATCTCTGTGTCTGCAACAATACTACTTTGTGAGAACTCTATAAGATGTACCAATGATGCTTTGAAAAGATATGTAGGAATGTACCAAAATAGACTACTGTATTGTGAGAAGTAGAAAAGGCCCTGTAAGCTGATTAAGAAAATCCTATATGCTGACCTGTGATACCATAGCTTATCCAATGGGAGATGGAGTCAAATCAATATACACCTCCCACTGAAACACTGAAACATAAGGGGTCTCATCCAAATCCGCTACCTGCTACCACCTAATATGTACACTCCTCCTTGCGGTAAATGTGGTGATGTCGACACAAGGGAGAGAGTCACTTAATCAGATGTCAATAATGTAAACACTTGTCAAGTGCGAAGAAACACTACCAATAATGACAATGGGTCCTAAGGTATGAGCACAACCTGTCATTGTGAAAGATGTTCTGAATTCAAACAATGACAAGGATCATCCAATCATGGCCCAATGATACTCAGCCTTATCGGATGCGAGATAACTGCCAATGAGGCTAACGACTACCAAGGTGCTCTACTTCTGGGTCATCTGTAGATAACGTGTCAGAGTCGATACATGATGACCTGCTGAAAATAAGACCAATGATGTCTCTCTTCCCTCAACGTGAAGTGATAACTCACGAAGATCAAGATGAAAGAACCTTGTACAATATCCCTATCGCTGGATGAGGGGGGACTCAAAACATAGGACTTAGTGATAAGAGATGAGGAGACAAGACATAAGATGACTCAAGACACTCCTTATGTCTCCTCAAAATACCCATCATAAAGGCTCAATGCTTAGGGAACAATGATAAAATGAGACCCCTATCTGGATTCACTCTAATGATAGACACAAAGGCTCGACATGTGAAGGATTTGACATTCAAATTTTGACCCAGGAATAATAGTTATGGACAACCATTTATTTAAGAAAGGGAAAACACACAAGACACGAACACATGCTGATATAACTAGGAAACCATCAACAACACTTATGCAAAAGGCTAAAGTAAATACTAAAGGGAAAAGTGTAAGGGACATCATCCTCTGGTTGAACCAAAAGCGGCTCCTCCTGCTATACTGGTATCTGATCAAGTTGTTCTTGGACCACTGCTGTTATAGGCAATGATGAAGCCTCCTGTTGACTTATTTCTACTTGGTTAACCTGTGGTTCCTCCCCTTGAAACTTTTCATCCTCTTGAAATTTTTCATGCTCACTAATTGGAGGAATCAATGAATACTCTTGAGTATTCAGATCTTCACCTCCATTTTCTTGGAACTCGGTATGTGACTCAGATGGTGCTGCTATTGGTTATAGAGCATCTAAAATTGGGCTATCACTCTCTTGCTCATATTTGGGAACTTGACATGGTGCAAGTTGTAGTTCATCTTCAATAACACAGACTCCTTACACTTCTGTAAGAACTGATGGTTGATGATCATCGAGTGGAGTTACCTTCACTGGTTGGTATGGGACATGGATTGCAGGGAGTTCACAAGCTGCAAAATAATTTCTTTCTAACTTGATAATGACAACTTGCGTTTTCTCCGGATTTTGAGTGTCTTCATTCCTAAGAAAAACACCAAAAATGCCGTCAAATGCCTCAAGATAAGAAATCAAAGGAACAACTTCGTTAGGCCTTACTCTGTTAGGAATTCGATTGTAAAATTTGGAAAAAAACGAGCGTTAAATTGGAAAACAATTTCACATTCATGTTTTTTAATAATTGAAAAAACTATGCATAGGAAGAAATGTCCTGTGTATTTTTCCATTTCTCAGTGAATTTCTCCTAGAAGGAATCCCATCCATCAATGGAAGCATTAGGAAGGGACTTGTACCATGATCGCGTCTCCCCCTCGAGGGTCGACATAAACATCCTCATCACCACATCCTCATGTTCCACATCAAAATCGCCCACCACTTCACCCAAGTGATCCTCAACAGATTCCCCCAACCTCCCTGCAAACAAAGGTATGCATTTAAGCCATTTACGTACATGTAAGTCATGAGGATAATCTGGGAATGCAACAAAACTTAGTGGGTCAAAAGCAGAGAATCTCCACCTTATTGGTGGCCTCAAAGAATAAAGCACAATTGATACCCTACTAGCTTGAGATGAAAATCAAACCAAAGATGAAGATGTCAAAGATACACTCACCATAGTGCTCGTTGAAAAGAACTTACCAAAGAACTCTATATGCTTACCAACTTCGAGAAGAGTTCTTGGTGAAAGGATAGTCTTGTTTCGGGAAAGATGTTAGAGTTTTTTCAAGCTCGGAACTAGACCTTGTGAGGGAATCGAAACTGAAAGATCTTCTTGTGTAAGTCCCCTATGTAGTCGTCCTTGTATCCTATGGAGTCGTCAGGTGAGTTAGAAAAATTAAACCAATTAAAGTAAAACTCATCGATGTCATTGTCACCAAGGCTTGCATTCCCTGGCAATGGCGCCAATTTGTTAGTGCAAATTTCCACCCTCCAATTGAGCTGCTATAAAATGTTATTTCAGCGATGAAAACTGGGCTAATTAAAGGAGAAAAGCCCCAAATTGTCACGGGTTAGACACATCTCTGTTTGGGCTGGTGCTTGCTAGCCTAAGGGGGGAGTCCCTAGGCTGATTTTGCAGCTGTCCTAAGTTTGTTTTTCTGCGTTAAATGACAAAAACAACCGCTGTTATGTTTTGGACAACATGTTAAAACTGTCCAAAACAATTGGGAAAGCTAATTTTTTTGCTTGGAGGGATTCCGCAGGGTTAGCACAATGAATATAGAAAGAAAGTAGAACAGAAAACTACTCAAACGATCACTGAAATCACAATGAACAGTTAAGGAGAATGACAAACCAGATTGCAAAATTAACAAAGTACCATCAAGAAATAAGGTTAGAACACAAACACATGATTTCTTTATTGATAGACTTGCAAGAGCGTTGGTTGCCCCACAATTGGCAAGTCCAAAACCAGTACAATGATCACTTTGCTCAAAGAAGAGTCATTAGACTAAGAACGAGAGAGAGGAATGAGAACGAGAAACTATGGTAGCTGGTGCAATAATCCGACCAATAACCAATGAAGACCATCCAATATATAGGAGAGGAGCGTGAAGAAAATAGGAGTTAATGCGCATGAGGGAATAAGTGAGTGAGAAATTTAGGAGTTAATGTGCATGAGGGAATTATGAGTGAGAGTGTATGCGCATGGTGAGTTAAAGGATCACATGTGTGAGAGTGTGAGGGATAGTTAAGTGAAGGAGTGGCGCATGTGAGAATAATAGGGAGTTAATGAGGGTTTCGATCATGCGCCAAGGCTTTATGAAGTGAAGGGAATGCATGGAGGATATTTTTAGCTTTCCAATGCATGTTAGATTGCTAAATTTGGCCAAACGGATGAGAGAGTTATGAGTTAAAGGGAAATTCGCCCTATTTTTTAGGGATTTCTCAAAATTTAAGAATTTTGTGTTTAAAAGCAATTTAGGGAGAATACTTACAAACTCATTGCATGGAATATGAGAATATGGAAAGTGAGAGGAATAAAGTGAGAAAAATTAGCCTTGAGTGGTTAAACTTTCTCTAGACAATGCCACCTCAGCCATGCCCCACCTCTTTAGCTTAATTAGTTCTCATTTAATACATAATCTTTGGAAAATGTGCCCTTGGTCCATGATGCCATGTAGATGCCAAATCATCTTGATACTTTGCCACATGTCAAAATCTAAGCTTGCCTCTTGTCACTTATAAATTTCCAAAAATAGCCATCCAATCCCAAAAATTTGAAACTTTTCGAAACTGACCCAAACTCGCCACAAATGCTCATAATGACTAGCAGAGCACCATCATGTGTCTACTGCTAAAAATAGAAAGTCCTCGCATGTCCATCATATTATACCTTCCCATAACATTCGATATTCTGCAAGGAATCCTAATTCGTAATCAGAAACGACATGTGAGCCCTTGTGCTCAACTTGCTAAAAATATAAATCTATGCCAAATCATCCTGGAAAAAGTCCAAAAGACCCAAAATATCTCAAGGATCAATAATATGTGCTCATAATTTGAATTTGGGGCATGAAGCTCAAACTACTGAAAATAGAAAGTTCTTGCATGTCGCTCGGAAAAGTGCTATGGGGCCTAGAATCATGCAAGGACCATCCTTGTATGCTAAAAATTACTCCAAACTATCTAGAGACCCAGTCAAACCGTGGCTCCTAAAAAGTAGCAACACTTGTTGTATGTATACATCTCTCTTAAAATGTAAAGGAACACATGCTAACTCTAACTCTGAAGTAAACAACCATGTACCGATGATATAATTGTTTCCAATGGGAACCAACCTTTGTTAACCACTAGTACTAAACTCCGGGAGAATCTCAAAATGCCAGCCAAAATAATGCATGCTGGCTCTTAACCCTCAAGATTTTCAATAGTGAAAATCTAGGGGTTATTAGAACCAAGTATGCAGTACGAGGATCTGGTACGATATCATTCAGGTTGGAGTCAGGAGAGGTGCCGAGGGTGTCAAATGTGTTATGGGTGCTAAAACCTAGGAGGTGTGTTCTGTCAGTCTCGGAGATTGAGAAGAAGGGCTACCATATATTGTTTAGAGATGGACAAGTGTTGTTCGGTCCTAGACGATTTAGCTTCAGATCAACGATGGTTCTTGGAGTTAGGGAGGGCAACCTATATAGGTTGAGGGGCCAACCTATACGAGCTTTGACCAACAATAGTAGAGATGAGGAGGAGTAGGTAGCTCCACCAATGGTGAGGTAGGTAGCTCCACCAGTGGTGAGGTAGGTAGCTCCATCAATAGCGCATGTTTAGTTGTAGCAGATAGCTCCACTAGTGGTGTCGACTCAGAGGGAGCTAGAGTTCAGAGGGAGTCAACCCTTAGGATCCAGTAGGGAGGAGCAACCTCCTAGGACTGTTCAAAGGAAGTTGGACTTCATGGGGAGTTCGCAGGCTCTAAGGGAGCATCACTCATCCAAAGGGAGTCAACCTTCAGGTAAAGATGGAAGATAGTAGTCTTCGAAATTGGTGTCATGGGTTGAGGAGGCCAGATAGGAGGCTCTGAAGAAGGAGGCTTCAAAGAGCAGTGTATCCTCCATGGAGGACCCATTTGTTACATCAGGATTTGCTTCAGTGACCGAGGATGCAACCAATTAGGAGTACTGTAGGGCAGGATTTGCTTCAATGACTGAGGATGCATCCAGTCAGGAGGATTAGAGAGCAAGATTTGCCTTGGTGGCAGAAGGAGCAACCAATCAGAAGGATTGGAGTGCAACTGTCGTAGCAAATGTAGTATAGGAGATAGAGTTACTTCTAGTATGGGAGACAGAGGTACATCCAGATGTTGGAGGATAGAATACCTCTCTCGCTAATAGGGAGTGTTGAAGTTTTTGTAGCATCAGAAGGTATTCCCACAAGAGGCCGAGGTGTCAGGCATATGGGAATCTTTGTTGGCACCAGATCAACCTTTTGTTTCAGTAAAATCTGCCTTGGAATGAGGCTAGGGCCTCATGGGCAAGTTGATGGGCTTTGTGGGCTTGTGTTGGGTTTCACACCTACAAAGATGATTAAAATATTGTAATTAATTGTTGAGTTTAGAAGGGGTGCCTAAACTCACTCATTGGAATCCTATATAAGGAGATGAAAGATTGTGACAAATCTCATTGTGTTATTATGGAGTTAGCATAAGTGAGTGTGCACTTGTGCTAGGAGCTTTCAAATTTCAGCAAGGAAAATTCTGCAATTGTGGTAAATCTGGCCTAGGGTTCTTGGTGATTTTTATGTTTCTGTTTTAGGTCAAGGAAGGCTTCTGATTTCAGCTACACGTGTGAAGGAGAGAGAGGAGCATCAAGCCGCACGTGGGAAGAAGGTACAACCGCATGTGTGAACATGATGCATGTGTGAGTGGGATGTACTGTCTGCAGGTGCGAGGAAGAACATTAGAAAAGAGAGCCTCACTTGTGAGGGAAAAAGGACAACCACACGTGTGATTTTCTGCAGCTGGTTGAAGCCGCACATGCGAGTTTCAGGGAGGTACAACATGACCGTATTGTTGACGTCAGTGGTCGTGCAGTTGACGACAACAAGTGTACAAGTGGTAGTTGAGTAGATTTGCAGGAAGAGGAAGTTTTTGGGTATTTTGCTGAGTTTGTATGTACTGATTTTTCTGATCTTGAATGACAAGGTTGTCCTAAAAGTTTTGATAAATTTGTATTGGTTGGGAGGGTTGGTTTTGTCCTCTAAATTTCTGAATTTGACAAAGTTATAGAATAGAAAATTTGTGTCTCATTTGTTGGTGATTCATCTCCATTCTTGTTGTTTTTGCTATTATATTTTCAGTGAATAATTTTAGTTTATAATTGTTCAGTGATAACAACTAGTTAGCTCACTAGGAAGTAATTTTCAAAGAAATTAGTCACATAGAGTTGCATGTGAAAGTTGACAATGTGTGCATCAAGCCCTAGCTGCATCACACCCTAGAAGTTGACATCATCACCATAATAAGGTCACGTCCATTATCCAGTTGTTGGGTCTTGTGGAATTGCATCTCATCTCTGCACTATCTTTGATTGTTTGTTGCTGCAACGTCTTTGTTCTTGGTGCAAAATAAGTCCCGGGGTACTCTTCCTAGCATGTGGGGCTTCCAGCCGATCTAAGTGCCATCATGACTAAATCAACTCCTACCAAGTCCATCTGTTCATTGTTCAGGGTTCTGAGGATGTGAGAGCCAGTGTCTAAGGGTGGTTAGTCATTCGATGACCCACTGCCCTCCATCACACGTGCCAAAGTCCTGCAATAAAGACACAATGTCCTCGATACAAGCCCAGGACATCCCTCAAAGAACCATGTTAGGGTCATCCAAAACAAATCAATGTATAAAACATGGTTAACCAAAGTTGATAAGAAACATTAGTCCTTAAAACGTGTAAAGTAAGATGCAACTTAAGACAATTGAACTCAATATCCCCTTCAAGCATAACACCAACTGAGGACCCCATGTGAGTTGACAAGCTTAAGTATGGGAGGCCCTTCATCCAACCCTATTAGGTGTGCCACCTAGACAAGAAATAAAATAACCTAGGTAGAGGGATAGGTCCTGAGAGTGACAGGGAAAGTAAAAGCCCGTAAAGAGTAAGTGTGATAGTGATATGGTTTTAGGGCTTACTTCATGGCTCATGGTGTCATTGAATCCATTTCTATGAGCACCTTTCTGGAGGGTGCACTTGCTCTTGAGTTACTCCATATTTACGTGCTATTTCTCCCAAACCCCTTTATCAACCATCTCTCTAGTCCACTTTATTATATTTGCAAGTCCCCTTTATAAGGTTTCAAGCTGTAGTATTGCTATTTGGGACCGGTGCAAGCATTGAAAGAGTAGAGCTCAAGTTTGGACTGGCCTTTGTTAGTCCTTTTTGCTATCATTTCTTTCTTTCAATAGCATCATTTCTTATTCTTTTAGCAGCAGATGCGAAACAATCTCTGGGCCTTTAGCCCCTCTTCCCATGAGAGAATGGACCATGACCCATAGCCGAAGTTTAGTACACTATGAGAGTCTCTAGGATGTGTTAGCACAAATTTCCACCCTCCAATTAAGCTGATAAACTGTTATGACAGTGGTCAAAACTTGGCGAATTACAGGAGAAAAGCCCCAAACTGTCACGGGTTAGACCCCTCTCCGTTTGGGCTAGTGCTTGCTAGGCTCAGGAGGGAATCCCTAGGCACCCTAGGTACCTTGCTGCTGTCTTTAAGGGCTGATTTTATGCATTTAAACCAAAAAACAGCGAGCTGTTTGTCTTGGACAGTGTGTCAAACAATCCAAAAACGGTTAGGAAAATATAGTTTTTTCACTTGGAGGGATCCTGCATGGTTAGCAGAATGAATATAGAATAGAAATAGAACAGAAAACTACTCAAAAGATTAGTAAAATCACAATGGACAATTAAGGAAAATGACAAATCAGATTGCAAAATTCACAAAATACCGAAAAGAAACAAGGTTAGAACAAAAACACTTGATTTCTTTATTGATAGGCTTGCGGGTGGGTTGGTTGCGCGTCCACAACTATTACAATGATCACTTTGCTCAAAGAAGAGTCACTAGACTAAGAACAAGAGAGAGGAATGAGAAAGAAACACTATGCTAGCTGTTGCAATATCCGACCAATAACCAATGAAGACTATCCAATATATAGGAGAGGAGTGTGAAGAAAATAGGAGTTAATGCGCATGAGGGAATAAGTGTGAGTGAGAAATTTAGGAATTAATGCGCATTAGGGAATAAGTGTGAGTGAGTAAGGCACATGGGTGAGTTTGAGTGAGTGTATGCGCATGGTGAGTTAAATAATGGCTAAGATGCATGGAGGAAAATTTTAGCTTTCCAACACATGTTAGATTGTTAAATTTGGCCAAGGGATGAGAGAGTTAGGAGTCAAGGAAAATTCACCCTATTTTCTAGGGATTTCCTAAAATTTAGGAATCTTGCGTTTAAAAGCAATGTAGGAAGATTTTTTAGAAATTGATTTCATGAAAAGTGAGAATATGGAAAGTGAGAGGAACAAAGTGAGAAAAATTAGCCTTGAGTGGCTAAACTTTCTCCAGAAAATGTCACCCCACCCATGCACCACCTCTTTAGCTTAATTAATTCTCTTTTAATGCATAATCCTTGGAAAATACGCCCTTGGTCCATGATGCCACATCATCCTAATACTCTGTCACATGTCGAAATCTAAGCTTGCCACTTGTCATTGCTAGAGATGATGATGACTGCTAAAAATAGAAATTTCCAAAAATAGCCATCTAGTCCCAAAAATTTGAAACTTGTCGAAATAGATGCAAAATCAACACAAATGCTCGGAATGGGTAGGAGACCACCATCATGTGTCAACTGGTAAAAATAGACACTGCTAAAAATAGAAAGTCCTTGCATGTCCACGATATTATACTACTCATTGGATTTGATTTTCCACAAGGAATCCGAATCTGCAATCATAATCGACATGCAATCCTTGGAGCTCAACCTGCTAAAAATAGAAATCTGTGACAAATCATCCCGAAAGAGGTCCAAAAGACTCGGTGTCTCAATGTTCAATAATATGTGCTTAGAATCTGAATCTGGGGCCTGGAGCTCAAACTGCTAAAATTAGAAAGTTCTTGCATGTCGCCCGGAAAGTACTGTCGGGCCTATAATCGTGCAAGGACCATCCCTGTATATTCAGAACTGCTCCAAACTTTCCAGAGACCCACTCAAACCGTGTCTCCTAAAAAGTAGCAACACCTGTTGTATGTAGACATCTCTCTCAAAATACATGGGAAACCAAGCTAACTCTAACTTTGAACAAAACGCCCATGTACCGATCATATACCTACCTCTGATGGGAACCAACCTTTGTTAACCACAAGTGCTTAACTCTGGGAGAATCTCAGAATGCTAGCCAAAGGAATGCATGCTGGTTCTTAACCCTCAAGATTTTCAAGGGTGAAAATCTAGGGTTTAACAGTTTGGAAAGTAAGTATGGTGGGGAACAAAACGTTACCCTTGTTAGGGCCCCCCAGTAGTACACCTTTTCCATGGGTGGTGAAAACTCGGGACTAGGGCATAGAAGCTGACCACCAAGGTGAAATAAGGCAACTAACACAATTTCCCAAACTAGTGATCCATTACCTAACTTCAACCAAAGATTCTCATCCACATGCTCGACAAATTAAGCTCAACACTTTGCATAAAAGGACTAACATACCTCATGGTGATGATGGTTTAACATCTCCCATACTCTGGGTTAGTTGGATGTGATTAGTTGGATGTGATGAGCCTTGGTTGACATGTAGCTGTAAAGGTAAATGAGGGGGGTTGTTGGGCTTCCATCTGTGGACATGCTGATCATCTTCATGGTTGGGATCATGTTCTCTAGTGCAAGCGACGAGACATGATCTCCTCTAGTTACCGCTAGGAAATGGGAGGGGGGACAAGATCACCATCATCAAAAGCGATCGACTCTAGTACTGGTTCATTAAGATCCAAGTGTTGGAATTTTAAATTTTCTAGGGCCCTTGGATGTGTTCCAGGGAATCCTTGCTCAGTGCTTGGATTGATCCTTGGATGTGTTCCTTGGTGGTTGATGATCCAAGTGTTGGAATTTTAAATTTTCTAGGGCCCCTGGATTTGTTCCAGGGAATCCTTGCTTGGTGCTTGGATTGATCCTTGGATGTGTTCCTTGGTGGTTGATGATGTAAGTCCTTAGATGTGTTCTAGGGCCCCTGGATGTGTTCCAGGGAATCCTTTCTCGGTGCTTGGATTGACCCTTGGATGTGTTCCTTGGTGGTTGATGTTGTAAGTCCCTAGATGTGTTCTAGGGACCCTGGATGTGTTCCAGGGAATCCTTGCTTAAATGCTTGGGTTGATTCTTGGTCTTGTACCTTGGTGGATGAAAGATCCTAGATGTTTTCTAGGGTCCCCAGATGTGTTCCGAGGTACCCTGGTCTTGGACCAGGTAGTTCTTGGTTGTGTACCAAGATGTGATGATATGTGATCTTCTTCCTCTCTCTCGGGATGGTCCATGAGACCTAGGAGCAGCCACGAAGATGGACATGACCACATCATGGATGTTTCCTCTTATGCAGTGATGATAAAAGTTTATAAACCATCATGAGACTTATGTGGACATGTTTTTCCATTGAAGAGGACCCCTTGACCTTGTCTTGTAGTCCCCCCCTTGCTTGATTTTGTTGCCCTCCTTGTTTGATGTAGTGTTGGGTTTTTATAGGTCACTTTGACTTATTTGACTTTTAATTAATATTTTTA
This sequence comes from Picea engelmannii, assembly GCA_009831015.1. Taxonomy (NCBI): domain Eukaryota; kingdom Viridiplantae; phylum Streptophyta; class Pinopsida; order Pinales; family Pinaceae; genus Picea; species Picea engelmannii. The sequence continues at coordinate 1,176,732 of ML784125.1, read as the reverse complement.
TTAATTAAAATGTTATTTATTAATTGATTTAATTTAACCCTAACCCTCTTCTAAAACTATAAAAAGAAACATACCCTCCCTCATTCTTTCACTCACTCATATCTTTCTCTCTTCTACATTCTTGCTTGAGTTTGCTGCGGTTACCTCAGTCCTTCTTGGTACGACTCCCTTAATGGTCTTTCTCTTACAACTTTTAGGTTTTGCTTGGACATTGCCCTTCTATTGGCTAGGAGTTTCAGTCTGGTTTTGTTTGCTGACCTAGAAGTGATACATACCTCCTCTTTGGCTGCCTTTGTGTGCCGCAAACCTCTCCTTGGATGTATTTTGGAGCTGCGGACCTCCCTCTTGATGCTGTGGGTACTGTGGCCCTCTTTTGGCCTCACCCCTAAAATCTAACACTTGGGACACGTGCTAAACACACGTCCTGTGAGTAGGACACGTGTCCTTAGCGCGTCATGTCTGACACGTAGGATACACGACATCGGGGGGGGGATGTGTCCGTGACTCAGGTTTCGTGTATTGCATCCTAGTCACTCAGATTAGGGACTGTGCACTCTATGCAATCGTACAATCCATCTTTCACTTCCCCATCTACTTGAAAATCTTGTGTTGGGTTTAGGAAAAACCTAGTTGCATGTATAGGTCAATGGTGGTGTTTGTTCCCTCTCTCATCATTAGTTGGTCGAATTGCGATATAATTTTGTTTTTTGTCTTTGTTTGCTGTCCTTATTTTCTTTTTGGCCTCTGATCCACATCCTTATAGATATAAACAATGACAAGTTTATCCCAATTCACTAGCTACAATGCTCTAGCAAAGGGTTTAATGATTTCGACGATCTCTTTCACTCTAGTAAAAAAAGAGGTCTAATAAACTTTCCCATTAGGCTTGTGGCTCCACTAACATGAATTTTGCATGTCACAAGAAAGCATCTTCCTCAAGTTACTTATTCTTGCCATGAGAGATTGCAATGTGAGGAAGTTAATTGCAAATCAAGTGATGGTCTAAGCAATGTGCAATGCATGTGGTCTAGTAAATGGTGAGGTGTTTGTCCTCCAACAACCTATTGGCAACGACATAGTTATTTAGAGGTATTTTGTTGGAGATACTCATCACGAAACTATATAAAGTACGTCGAGAATAATACATCATTAAGACAAAGTGTACTAACAAGTACTTCCTCCCTACATAAGCAAGGAGAGCACAAGGTTGTTGAGAGCAGCGAGTGGGAGCGGGAAGCACAATTTTCAAAAAGTTTCTGGGAGCAGAGTGTTTTTTATATAATGCGTATTTTAATTTATTTTGATGTATATATCTTTAAAAAACATGCAGGATGCCAAATTAGCTGCAAAAAACCTATATTCAACTACATGATTAATGATGATCATAAAATCATCAACCATTGTACACATATAACATCAATCATCTAGTAGTTATAACATTCTCATCATTTGATCAATCATCAACCACAATATCAACCTTCAAGTTTCAACATATAAAATTTGTCATTAACAAATTATAACAAATAACATTAACCACAAAATGAAACAAAGCATCATATTCATTACCAAAGAGTTGTAAGATGCTGTCAACTGTTCAAAGGTAGCTTCAAAGTTCAAACTTTAATTGTCATATATTGTTTTCAAATTAGGCCATAATAAAGACAAAGTACTAAGTTCTAGAGATACTTCTAAATAGGAAAAGGCAAATAGATCTAGTATCTACTAAGCTTTCCTCTTCTCCTACTAGAAACTTCTAGTTTCTTTTTACATGATCTATGAAAAAGAGGAGTTGGAGTAGGACTAGGTGGAAATGTTCATGGAACACGACTGACAGTTACATGATCCCCATGCAACGCTTGGCATTGTGAAGCTAAAGGCAAAGCTCCTACATCTAGAAACCTACTAGTGGATGGGGGTGGCATCTCTTCTCCATGAATATGATCACCATCATGATTACCCAAAATTTCATTCTGAAAGCGCTCTAAAACTATGCCTCCATCCTCCAAATTAGCCTCTTTTGGATTGTTTCCCCAAGTCACATGTTCTATTATTCTTCATTGGCTCACAATAATGGGACAACAACCTCAAGTTGTAGTACACATAAGCCAAGCTTTCTGCCCGATCTACATTTAGGTTGTTTCTCTTCACGCCGTGGATGAAGTTGTGGGTGCTCCAACACCTCTCTGCAGAAGAAGTGTTAACAACTTGTGAAAGCATCCCCACCACCAATTTATGTAGATGTGTGGTAGAGGTGCCATACATGTTCAACCATTTGATAGGATGCAACCTATCTCGATCTTTAGTTGCATGCAAGTTAGCAAAGACTCCATGTTCACAGATGTACTTGCTCAATACTCAAGCACACTCTTCTTCGTTAGGGACCAACTTGTCTAATGCAAGCATATACCCATTTTGTACCTTTGGATTTGTGTGTGGTTTTCTACTAACTCCACCCTTAGGTGTTGGTTGGGCCAATCAAGATTGAGAATAATATTTGAGTGTAACTACATATGTTAGGACAGGAAGTGGAATGTTTAGATAATCTCACCTTTTGACCTCATGTTTTTGAATATGATCATACAATATTGCATCACTAGGCTCAACATTATCTTTGATTTGGCCTAGCGTGCAGTCTATCTACTCATACACCTCCCCAATCATCGATTGATCTATATTTGCAAACTGAATCATACTATAAATGGGCTTGGTGAACTATAAAACATACCTAACCTGTGCCCAAAACTGACCATCATGCACGGTGTCCTCCACCTCTTAAAATTCATGTCTATTAGCTGTGGATGCAACCCTGTCTTTCTAACCCTGGCATGAATGACTTGAGACCATACTAGCCAATGCCTCTCTTAACAGGCGGCTAAAGGTGAGGTAACAACTAACAAATCTGGCCTTTGCGATCTTTAGTGGCTCTAACTTAGAGTGATTGCGGAAAATGTGGTGGGCCATGCTATGATTGGTAATAAATTTGAACATTTTCTTCCCCCTCTTGTACAATGCACGGATCCATTTATAATCACGGTCCTTCATTTTAATAATATCATGCATCAAGTGGTTCAATGTGTGAACCAAACACTTTGACCAAAAAATGTTAGGGTACATATCGTCAATGATTTCTCCTATTGCTTTACAATTTAGCATCATTATAAATGATGGCTTGAATGACATTGTACAACCCATTCTCTTGAATGGTTTTAATTAAGGATTCTACTATATTAATACTAGTCTTGTAATGATCTCAATAGTTATGGGTTGAAAGGAAGACCACACCACTACTAGATACACCTAGAATATTTATCAATGGCATGCCTTCAACATTTGTCCAACCATTAGATACAATGGATACCCCATATTTGGGCCAATCATTTGTAAATTGTCCCAAAGCACTATGGATTTTGGTTCTTTCACTATTAAGTCCCATGGTTTTGGATTTGTCATACCAGGGGCTGTTGTATTATTGATGGCTTGTATCATTTTATGCCAATAGGGTGAGTAGAGAACATTGAATGGTATGGCACATGCATGGATAGGGGCACCATTGATGGCTTGTACCATTTCATGCCAACAGGGTGAGTGAAGAACATTGAATGGTATGCCACATGCATGGAGAAACCTAATTTATTTTTGCATCCTTATCATCCCTACAACCTTTGTGAAGGAAATATGATATTGTTCTACATCTTGAATGTACATGCGAGAATCCACTACCATGGGGGAATGGGGATCGACCATCAAACGTTCTATGTGAGCTTGAGGTCTCAGATTCAACACTTGATTTTTTGGATTTGTTTTGTGCGACCTCCTTTTCTTTATATTTGTTTCTATCTTTCGTTGGCACATGCTTGCAAGTTTTGACTCCTATAGTCTTACCTTCATCCCACAACATTATCCCACAAAAATGGTTTCTCACATAGGTATATGAACCTATGTAAGTTTTATGATAATGGAGGCATATAAATTTTGTGGTTCCACCCCCTTTCCGTCCCCCAAGCTTTGTGACATACTTCCACAAGGGTGTTGAAGTCTCTTTGGGTTTTTGTCCATCATCACTGCCAATTTCATGATCGTGATCATCATCGCCTTCCATTTCTTCCTCCTCTTCATGGTAAGTGCTGCTTACTTCTAGTTCTTCCTCATCATCACTGGTATTTTGGCTTCCCAACACCACCATTATAATAAAACATGGAACCAAAAGGATAAACCGCATTGACATACCCATTATGCTTGTTGAATCTTGAGAATAACTTGCTTCCTGTAATAGAATGATGGAGAAGGAGAAATGGGAAAGAGTAGGAGGAGATTATTCAAGCATTTAACATAACAAATATACTAGTTTACAACACATGGAATATTTTTTTAAAACAAACAAGAATTGGTTTCAGTGCATGTCCTCGACGAGGTCGGGGTATAGAGAGTTGGGTCTCGAGCTTGTTTATCTTGAAGACAACTGCTCTCGCATGCCCAATAAACCTCCCATGGAAAAAGGAAAGAGGGACGATGTGGCAGGCCGCCACATGAGATCCTTTCAGACTGTTGCTCGAGGAAGCCCTCGTGCGACAAAGGAACAAGATGATGGATAATTTCACCCAGATCCTTCGGCGACTGTCGACAATAACGGAAGCACCTTCAACTAGCAGTGACTTTAGAGGTGCAACGCCCTTCAAGGTACACGTTAACTTTGATATTCTTTTATTTGAAGGCCAGATAGACGTCGACGCTTTGGAAAAATGGTTAAGTCTGCTAGAGGGTTATTTCCTATGTTGCATTGGTTTTCGGGATGAGGGAACGACGGGGACGGGGGGACGCATCTCCGGGATAGCTAGAGCGCACCCTCAAATTTTTCAGGGGACGACAGGTTGGGGACGACAATAATATATATATATATATATTAAAATTCACCATAAACATTTGTAGTTGCTTCAAGCTTGTAAGCATAACAAGCTATACTATATAGTGTTATGCACAGCCCCTACACTTGCCAATACTGAAAAAGCTCGAGCAATTTAAAAAAAAAGCCGAGTGACATTTCATTATTAGCTGCTAGACAAGAGCAAAATGCAGTTTAGCTTTAGCAAGCTTAAGTGAGAAATGTCTCTATAGCAGTTTTTCTTACTCGTATTTCTTGTTAATGACAATTATGTTAAAACATAAAAGGCATTCCCTTATCAATAGGTTTTGCAGATTTTTATGGTTGTGTTGAAAACCACTATAAAACACTTTGGTTCTGTAAAGAGATTAGATTCATATTTCAGATCAAGAAGGTGATTGAATAGGAATTTATTCAAACATTTAGTACCCTATCGAAGTCACTGCTATCTAATTGTTTTTACAATGCTTGAGGTTGGAATGGTGGAAGCACTATAATTGAATGACTCCTGGAAACCCATGTAGAATATGTAAAAGCTAAGATGAAGCTAAGATGACCAGAAAAATGAGAAGAACAAGAGCAATAACCATAAGGATAAACCCTTTGAAATGTTGCATTTCTTGTTTTTTTGACATGGAAACTTTGCTTGTTGTAACCTTGTTGCTAAAATATAATATTTAAATCACCAAGAACCCAAATCAAAACCCATCATACAAATCCCATGTTTTGAGCTACAACCTTTACAACAGATTTAGATTCAATGCAATACACAAATAATGGATGGGAAAAATGATCTTATTGTCCAATCATCAATTTCCATGATTTTCAAGACTGAAGATATATGCTTGGAATATCCCCAAAATCTGCCCAAAAAAATCCCTTAAATCTTCCTAGAACATCCTCAAAATCTGTTCGAAACATCCCTGAAATTTGTCCGGAACGTCTTGGGGACGACAAGCAAGTCCCCGAGTCCCCAATGGAGTCCCCAACAATTTGGGTAAGTTTCCTAAGGGTCCCTAAGTCCTCGGAACGCGAGAACGGCGGGTACACAGGTTGTTTTGAGGGGGACGGGTCCCCGTGCAACATAGGTTATTTCTCTGTCCAAATTTTTTCCAGTAGTGAAAAAATCACCTTCGCGCTCCTTAAGGCCCTTCCCCATGTCAGAGATTGGTGGGAGACTTACTTTGAGCAACATGTCAAGGAAGAGTTTGCAATTTTTGGGCCAGGACCCACTTGGGCGACTTTTGTTGATGCCATCAAGGAACAATATTACTGTGTTGGAAATTATGACGACCAATACATGAGATGGGCCACACTGTGTCGAGAGAGGGGCCAAACAATGCAAGAGTTCACAAATACCTTCTATACCTTGCACACCAAGTTGAGTATCAAAGACTCCGAGCGACATCTGGTCCTAAAATACCGTGGGGCTCTACACAGGTAAATCCAAACCGGAATGGAGTTTCTGGACATCTCGTATTTGGGAGCCACGTATCGCTACGTTGTCAAAATCAAGTAGAAATTTAAGCAGCAGAACAAGCGGGAGTTTGGGTATGCAAATCCGCAACAACCAAAGTATGGTAAGGGTAGCCCTAACTCCATGGCCAAAGGACAGAGCAAGGATGGCCAACACCAGGATAACCAACCCAAACCAACAACAAAGAAGGGTAATGGGAAGTTGAAGAAGGACACTGGAAAGTGGTGCGAGTTCCACAAAAGCCCTTGGCACAATAATGATGAATGTCATTCAAAACAGTCATTGCTGGTTCAGATGAAAACCCCAGGGTCAGATGCTGATTCAGACTCTTATTCAGAATCGAAAAAGGGAAAGAGGATTATTGACGCAGAACCCAGTGTCACCATTACTACCACAAAAGTCCAGCTAGAGGAACTAGAGGACCCTGAAGAAGGGGAGCACCTTTCCACTCACATATGTGGGTGAAGGGGACCCCACTCCATTTCATTGTTGACAACGATAGCTAGAAGAACCCCATCTTAGCAGAGGTTGTCAAGAGGTTGAACCTGACAACAACGACACATCCTCAACCATACACCATCGCTTAGCTCAACTAGGGGTAGGACATCCGTTGTCAACCAATAATGTTGTCTGCACTACGACATCAAACTCTTCAAAGACAAGGTATTGTGTGATGTTGTCCCCCCTTGAAGTTTGTGATATTTTGTTAGGACAACCATATATGTGGAAGCGCCATGTTGTTTATGAATCTAGGCATCATAGTGTCATTATTACTTTGGGAGATAACTCTACAGGGTACCGAAGGCAGTCTTGAAGGCTGCAGTCTCTTTGATCTCCGCAAAGCAGTGCAGAAAGGTGGTCTCTCAGATCGGGAGGTTTGTCCTCTTTATGGTTCGATCTGAAGGTGAACGAAAGGTCATTGCAACCGCCAAAATATCTGCATGGGGTCTCTCTACATAGCAGCGATAGGTGGACGAGATAGTAGAGGAATACAAAGACATATTCACCTTGCCTACTCGGGTGCTTGTGCATTGTCAGGTAAAGCACTCAATTGATCTGACACCCGATGCTCCTCTGCCTAACAATCCTGTGTACAGGCGTTCTCTTATAGAGAATGAAGAAATGAAAATCCAGATCCAAGAGCTAATTCTAAGGGGTCACATCAGACCAAGCTCCTCACCTTGCAGGAGCCCAATTGTTCTGGTATAGAAGAAGAACGAGACATGGTGACTTTGTATTGATTATAGAGCTTTGAACAAGATCACAGTCAAGAACCAATACCCAATTCCCTTGATTGATGATCTTCTCGATTAGCTCAAGGGAGCCAAGTTTTTTAGTCAGATTGATATGAAGTTGGGCTACCACCAGTGGCCGATTGAGCAAAATGATGTGTGGAAGATGACCTTTAAGTCCAAAGAAGGTCTCTTTGAGTGGTTGGTTATGCCTTTTAGCTTGAGTAATGCCTTGACCACATTCATGCGGATGATGGATGATATATTACGAATATTCACAGACTCCTTTGTGGTTGTATATTTGGATGGCATCCTCATCTTCAATAAAACCTGGGAGGAACATTTGGAGCATATTTAGTAGGTCTTGGGCACCCTGCGACAACACAAGTGTTGATGATTACAACTTCGTGAGACATCCTCTAGGACACAGACTGAGTGAGTCGGCCTGTGAGAGAGCCCATGAGTTGGGTGTGTCGTTCCTTTTTGGATTGAGATGAAACTATGTGTACCCCTGTGTGGGGTATAGGTGCCCATGTGGTGGGTGTGCGTCAGACTCTGGATTGAACTGTTATGACGTGTGGTCTCCTGCCTTGTGGACTCAGTTGAGTCAGGCTTGAGATGGTACTCCAAATGATTCTCCCGTGGACTCAGTGAGATAGAGATCTCTTGAGTAGGACGTCCTTGTGGCTGAGCACATGTGGACGTGCCCCTATTGGTTGAGCACTAGTGGATGTGTGAGATCCCTTGCTATATTGTCTAAGAGTAAGATTTACCTGTAACCCTAATTGTGATGTAAAGGGTACTGGTCGGCTCCACCATATGTGAAAGATAATTACTGGTTATTGTAATAATTAATTATTTTCTGAATTATTGAGGTCGGCCCTATTGTGCCAATAGACACCACTTTTGGTCTGTCCAGTCTAGTATAAATAAAGGTGATTTCCCCATTGAGGAAACACACAAGCCACTTGTCATTTGGAAATTTCAGCAAGTACACTTTTAGGGCTGAAGTGTGCACCTCTCTTGGGTGCAAGTTTCAAGGTTGTAGAGCACCCTCTTGTGTGCATTAGGGTTTCATGGTTGGAGGATCTTCTCTTGAGAATATGGCAAAGGATTGTTGGGTTTATCTCCCTTGTTGAGAAGGGAGATAAACCCAACAATCTTCTTGCTCCCAGGATATTTCTTGTGTTCTTGTGCATGGTATTTCTTTTGGTGATCTTGGTTATTGCAACAATTGTGAATTGTGTAGCTGCATTTGTTTATGGTTCAAGTACATGACTAATATGAAATAAACCTCATGCTTGAGCCTAGCATAGTGAAAATTCAACATGGTTTTAGAGCATAGGTCTTGAAGAAGCCATTGCACAAGCCTTCAAAGCAAGCTGACCTCCTTTCTGCAGAATTGTATGACCTCCTAGGGTTTCCTGAAATTCGTACAACCCTCTGTTGTTTTTCTATTTCAGCACCTTATACTTGAGCGTTGGGGCTAAAAATTGTATGGGAGTGTGCGACCTCCTTCAGTGCACCTCCAATAAGCTTCAGATTGCAATTCTGAGAATTTTGGATTTTTGGCCCTAGGGTTTCTAGGGTTTTGCAATTTTCTATAGAAATTTCAGATCTAGGGTTTCTACAGTTCATTGAAGGAGCTTTTCAACTCACCAGTGTTCTTTCGACTTTCAAGGCTTATTGTTGGCAGTCATAAGCCCACCAAAACCTAAGTTTGCTAGCCTAGCCTAGCCGTTAGGTTTTCTAGCCTAGTTGGCAAGGGTTTGTGAAGAATCTAAAAATATGATGAACATAACTATGATGGATAAGCTTGATGGATCAAGCAAATGCAATTCTTGGAAGCCAAGACTTCAGAGAGATGAAGACATCAAAGAAGAAGCCTTCTTATTCATTTCAACACTCTCAGGTATGGTTCTTACTGATAATGATTCTTGGTTAATTGACAGTGGTGCTTCCAGGCACATGACCGGATTTAGAGATCACCTAACAAATCTTGTTGAGAAAGAGACAAACCTACATGTTATACTTGGAGACAATGCCAGATATAATGTGGAAGGGGTTGGAACTTCAACATTTCAACTAGATTCTGACATACCTCTTCAGTTAAGTGATGTACTATATGTACCTGGGATGAAGATGAACCTTGTCTCCATTTCTACCTTAGAAGACAAATGCTACAAGGTTATACCTTTTCTGGAGGTGTTCTTGCATGGAACAAGGACTCACATATAAATTCTGCCAGAGTAATTGGTGTTCGAGAGAGCAGCTTATATAGGTTGACCATCAGACCAATCCATGCCCTGTTACATTATACTGTCAACTTGAGTGAGCTATGGCATAGGAGACTTGCTCACATTCATTATAGAGCCCTTCCAGCTCTAGGGAAAATGGTAACAGGCCTTCCAGAGATACATATTCAACATAAAGGTGTTTGCAGAGGTTGTGCCCTTGGCAAGAATGTCAAAGGGTCCTTCTTGAGCAATGACAATAGATCCAAGGAAATCTTAGACTTGATACATTCAGATGTGTGTGGGCCAATGACTGTTACCTTCCTGAATGGATATTTGTACTATGTACTTTTCATAGATGATCACTCTCAGAAAACTTGGATTTACTTCCTGAAGACCAAGGATGGAGTCCTTGCAAGATTTCAAGAATTCAAAGCTCAGGTTGAGAACCTGATCGGAAGAAAGATCAAGGTACTAAGATCAGATAATGGAGGAGAATACACCTCCAAGGATTTCAACAATTTCTGTATTGAAGCAGGGATCAAGAGGGAGTACACAGTTCCTTACAACCCTCAACAAAATGGGGTTGTAGAGGAAGAACAAAACCATCATCGAGACAACCAAAGCGATGATACATGATCAGAGTCTACCTATGATTCTGTGGGCAGAAGCATGCATGACAATAGTGTATGTTCAAAACAATAGTCCTCACCAGATTTTGAAGAACATAACTCCCAAAGAAGTCTTCACCGGAGTGAAGCTTGAGATTGGACACTTCATGATATTTGGATGTCCAGTATACTTTCATGTACCTAAAGAGAAGAGGTCCAAGCTAGACCCTTCAGGCATAAAAGGTACAGTTGTGGGATACAGTGAATCTTCAAAGGCATATCAGATCTACATCCTTGGTCAGAGACAGATTGAGGTAAGTAGAGATGTTATCTTTGAAGAAGAGATAGCCTTTCAAAGATCGAGAGAATCTCGAATGGAGGTTGATAATGAGACAGTACCTTCTCCCGCTTCAACAGTTCAAAGGGAGACAACCATTATTCCAGTTGATCCTGTTGCTCCAGTCGATGTTACCAGAGACATTGCAGTAGGCCATAAAAGGCCTGCTTGGGCTCGACAAACTCTACAAGAGGCAGAGGGCCATACAACCCCTCAAGGCACATCTCGAGAGAGCAAGAGACCAAAGAGATTTTCGGGCTAATTTTCAGCCATGAGCCACATCATTGATTCTGAGCTTTCTTGTCATGGAGAACTGATAGGTCAGCAGGTATGGCAAGATGCCATGGCAAAAGAATATCAGTCCATCTTAAAGAATGATGTGTGGGATATTGTTCTGAGACCAGAAGGGAAGTCTGTGGTAAGATCAAGCATGCAACTGATGGAAGTGTTGAGAAATACAAAGCGAGATTTGTAGCTAGACGATTCTCACAGGTGGAGGGAATTGACTATGAGGAGACATTTGCTCTAGTATCCCAATACACTTCCATCCATACTATCATTGCACTAGCTGCATCCATGGGTTGGAAAAGACAACATTTCTCATTGGTGAGATTGATGAAGAAGTTTACGTCAAGAAACCAGAAGGATACGTGATACACGACGAGAAAACTCATGTGTGTAGGTTGAAGAAAGCCTTGTATGGACTAAAGCAAATACCCCGTGCTTGGTACGAGAAGATGGATGGATTCTTGATGAGTTTGGGCTTCAGCAAAAGTGTCGCTGATACATGTTAAATTAATTAAATAAAAGTACCAAGGACAAATGTTTCTCATCACCTAGGTGCCTAGGGGTGAGAAGGTGTCCAAAAGAGGTCTCTAGAAATTAATTTTATGAGAGATAAAATTAAATGTGACTTGGAATTTTGTGACGGAAAATGAAAAGTCGTGACTCTTCAGTTTCCTCCACCAAGTCTACTTAGAGACTAAGGCGCCCTCATTCATTCATTCCAAGGAGAGCAAGAGCTTGAGAGAGTCGAGGTGGGAGAGAGACCACATGAGCAGATTGTGGCATGAATTCCAAGGTAGTTTTTGAGCATAGAAATCGAGGCAAAGTATAGTGCAATAGTGAGACCATATTGTATAGATTTCTGAGTATAGAAATCGAGGAAAACTACAACAACAATAGTGAGATTGTATTGTACGGATTTCTGGGCACAAAAATCGAGGCACAATTTTGGCTCTATTTTCTATGCTGAGTTTATGCATGGAAAACGAGATAAGTGTGTATTAAATATTGAAGATGACTGCTGTAAATATCTCTCGTTTCTCTGAATAATAAAAGCCTCCCCTCTCTCATTGGTTTTCCCCTTTGTGGGTTTTTCCAGGGTCTGAATTTGTAGAACAAATTTCTGTGTTGAATTTTCCGTGTGTGATTTATTTCAAGTTAAAATGTTTTAGCAGACTTCTTGTGTTTCAGTTATGAGCATTTAATTTCATGCTTACTAATTTGCAGTAATAAATGTGCAATGTGGGTTGGGCATTTAACTATGTGTCTTAGTGAGACTTAAAACTAGTTTGGGGTATGGAAGTTTTACAATCCAAACCTATATTATCATATTGTTGGTAACGAGTGCTTAATCTTGGTCCTGTATGTGGATGACTTATTCCTCACTGGTTCAGAAAGACTTATTGTTGAATGCAAGCGAGCATTGACTTCTGAATTCGAGATGAAGGATCTGGGTATGATGCACTACTTCTTGGGACTAGAAGTATGGTTGAGGACTGATGAGATTTTCCTTAGTCAAGGAAAATATACAATGGAGATATTGAAGAAGTTTGGTATGACAGAGTGCAAATCCATGCCCACACCGATGGTGATGGATTTGAAGAAAATGAATGATGCTTCTACTGATTCAGGCGAGATTGATCTACATTTGTACCAACAATTGATTGGATCATTGATGTATCTGGTTAACACCAGACCTAATATATGCTATGCAGTGAATGTACTTAGTCAGTGCATGAGTCGGCCGAGATAGACTCATTGGATAGAAGTGAAGCATGTATTGAGATATCTACGAGGCACAGTTGGATATGGCCTTAGATATGCCTCCAGTGTAGACTTGAGTTTGCAGGGATATGCCAATGTAGATTGGGCAGGGAGCGCAGTGGACCAAAAGTGCACATCTGGTTGTTGTTTTACCTTGGGGTCTGCCATGGTTTCCTGGTGCAGCATGAAACATAGCTCTGTGGCTTTGAGTACTGCAGAAGCAGAGTATATAGCATTGAGTGTGGCAGTCCGCGAAGCAGTGTGGCTTCGCCATCTCCTGACAGATTTATTTGATCATGAGATGGATCCTACCATTATTCATTGTGATAACCAGAGCTGTGTGAAACTCTCTGAGAACCCTGAGTTTCACGATAGATCGAAACACATTGAGATAAAATATCATTATATCATAGACATGGTGCAAAGGAAAGAAGTACACGTGCAGTACCTTCCTACACATGACCAGATTGCAGATATCTTCACCAAACCGCTTGCCAAGACGAAGTTAGAGTTCTTTCGTGAGAGACTTGGCCTGGTGGAGAATGCCTCCCTAGCTGAGAGGGAGTGTTGATGATTACAGCTTCGTGAGACATCCTCCAAGACACAGATTGAGTGAGTCGGCCTGTGTGAGAGCCCATGAGTTGGGTGTGTCGTTCCTCTCTAGATTGAGATGAAACGACGTGTACCCCTGTGTGGGGTATAGGTGCTCATGTGATGGGTGTGTGTCAGACTCTGGACTGAGTTGTTATGACGTGTGGTCTCCTGCCTCGTGGACTCGGTGGAGTCAGGCTTGAGATGGTACTCCAAATGATTCTCCTGTGGACTCAGTGAGATAGAGATCTGTTGAGTAGGACGTCCCTGTGGCTGAGCACAGGTGGACGTGCCCCTAGTGGCTGAGCACTAGTGGATGTGTGAGATCCCTTGCTATATTGTCTGAGCGTAAGATTTACCTGTAACCCTAATTGTGATGTAAAGGGTACATGTTGACTCCACCATATGTAAAAGATAATTAATGGTTATTGTAATAATTAATTATTTTCTGAGTTATTGAGGTTGACCTTGTTGTGCCAATAGACACCACTTTTGGCCTGTCCAGTCTAGTATAAATAAAGGTGATTTCCCTATTGAGGAAACACACAAGTCACTTGTCATTTGGAAATTTTAGCTAGTATACTTTTAGGGCTGAAGTGTGCACCTCTCTTGGGCCGAAGTTTCAAGGTTGTAGAGCACCCTCTTGTGTGCATTAGGGTTTCATGATTGGAGGATTTTCTCTTGAGAATATAACAAAGGATTGTTGGGTTTTTCTCCCTTGTTGAGAAGGGTTTTCCTAGGATATTTCTTGTGTTCTTGTGCATGGTATTTCTTCTGGTGATATGGTTATTGCAGCAATTGTGAATGGTGTAGCTACATTTGTTTGTGGTTCAAGTACATGACTAATATGAAAAAAACCTCATGCTTGAGCCTAGCGTAGTGAAAATTCAACAACAACTTATATGCCAATTTGGAGAAATGTTACTTCGACATGCAGAGAATCCAATATTTGGGATACATCGTGGATGGACAGGGCGTACATGTGGATCTAGCCAAGATCCAAGTCATCTACAATTGGTTGCCCTCGCCAAATTATACTGCCGGTTTGTGTTGGGGTTCTCTCAAATTGCTTGGGCCCTAAGCCAGGTGACCAAGGGTGGAGCGAAGGCCAAGTTTGTGTGATCTGCGCCCCAACAAAAAACGTTCAAGGATTTGAAATCTCGCCTCTACTCAGCACCGTACCTGCAACAACCATTTGATATTGAGAAAGATGCTTTAGATTATGCTATCGGTGTAGTCCTCACCCATCATGGGCATTTGGTAGCTTATCACAACGAAACTCTATCTGATACTGGTCGCAGATATCCCACCTACGACAAAGAGATGTACTCCATTGTGCGGGCATGTTGACAGTGGAAGCATTACATTCTGGGGAAGGAAATTATCATCCACATTGATCACAGGCCTTTGCAATTCATGTAGACACAAAGAAAGTTACAAAATGTCCGCCATCAAAAGTGGTCCATGTACTTGCAACAATTCCACTTGAATATCAAGTACAAGAAGGGTAGCACCAACCATGTCGTTGATTGCCTCAGTGGACCCCTGGTGGCAACACTAATGACAGTTCTCAACTACTGTGGACATGAGACATCCGGATTGTCACAATTATACAATAATGACTCCGACTTTTCTACTGTCTATCAAACATTGAGCGCAAGCAAAACAATTCCAGATTTTCATCCTTAGGATGGATTACTATGCCATCTGAATCATCTCTGTGTTCCTTCAAGCGAGCGTCCAAAGCTGATTTGGGAAGCTTATTACAGTCAGGCAACGAAACATTTTGGTGTAGAGAAAACGGTGGCAATACTGCAAAAGCATTTTTATTGGCCGAAGCTTCGACAAGATGTTCGCAAGTACATCATATCCTGCACTTGCTGCGCCATTGCCAAGCCCGCCATCAAGAAACAAGGGCTATACACCCCTTTGCCTACTCCAAATAGGTCTTGGGAGTCCATCTCCATGGACTACATGTCCGGTCTACCTTCATCCAACCATGGGAGTGACTGTGTCTTCGTGGTCGTTGATCGATTCTCTAAGATGATAGTTTTGGCATCCTGCAAGAAGAGCATCACAACCAAGGCCACCACCAAGCTCTTCTTTACACAAGTTTGGGTTCATTTTGGGCTTCCAGGCACTATTATCTCTGATTGAGACATTAGGTTCCTGAGCACTTTTTGGTCTAGCCTATGGTCGATGATGGACACCAAGCTAACCAAATCGACTGCCTTCCACCCACATACTGATGGAAAAACATAGGTAGTATAGGATGATTGTCCATATCCCGAGGATGTATAATTCCAAACATCCATGCACATGGAATGAAAGGCTTCCTTTATGTTCAACATAGCTACAACAGAGCACTCCACCCTTTTCAGGTGTGCTTGGGGTTCCAACCATTGGCCCCCATTGACGTAGCTTTGCCCATTGCAACTACACAGGAAGAGTCCTCCCATGCTCAAATCGAGGTTGATCAAGCAGCCAAAGTTGTTGAGCGCATCCAACACATCCAACAAGTTCATGATATTGTGCAGAAAGCCAATGCCAAGTACAAGTAGTGCCACGGTCAACATCGAGTACCACACAAGTTTTAGGTGGGAGATAAGGTGTGGTTGCACTTGCAAAAAGAGCACCTCACATGACCCCATCATAAGCTATGCCCACTCCGATACGGGCCTTACACCATCACCAAGGTGGTGGGTGAGAATGCTTTTGAATTAAGTAGTGCTCCTTTCCTTGGCTTGCACCTAGTATTTAATGTGGAACTGCTTCGACCATATTTTCCACCACTCCTGGACACTTCAGACGTGGCCAAGGAGTTGGCCCCTACAAAACTCAATCCTGTTTGCATCGATCATGCGATAGTTGATCAGATCATGGACACCAAGGCAAAGGACCCTCGCCAACAAACCATCCAACTCTATCAGGTCGTCAAAGCAGGGCAGTTTCTTCATCAGGGCAAGTGGCTCACCAGGAGTTGGATTCAACAGAAGTTTCCCCATTTGATGGAGGAACTTGACGCAATGGAGACCATTGCTTCCTAAGGGGGGAGGATTGATCCAGGTGGACATTGGTGGCCACCCACCTATTCCAGTGGCTCAAAGAAAAATTTTCCATTTTGGTAGTTTTTCTACACTTTTTCGGGTCCTGAACTTTCGGGGCCATTTTGAGGCCTTAAACAACGTTTTCTAAGCCCGATAACACCAATATGATAGCCAAAGGCATGGTATGGGCTGAACAGAATGTGTGCTCCTCAGCTAGACCTTTTCGACGAGGTATCGAGCACCCCAAAGAGAGATCGTATGCAAAAGTTATGCCCTCGAAAGGTTGATGTATCAACTAGCCCCATCGTGGCCCACAAACCTTTTGGCGTTTCATCTCCCGGGATTAGGGTTTTGGATGTTCAGAGTTTTCTCAATTATGCTTTATGTTAAAAAGGCCTTTGGAGCCTCATTGTAATCAACTTCTTGCGAATGAGCATAGCCGACACATCTCTTCTCAGAGATGAGCTACCACCATTCTAGCTAGCTTGTGTGCTTTTGCATTTTACACTCTTTTGTATTTTCAGACAGTCATTAATAGAATCTGAGTTTCACTGTATTACTATGTTCCGTGCCATATCTCTGCATATTTCCTTGTTATACCTCTGTTATATTTCTACCTTTAGATTGTTCTCAAAACAAACTGGATCATCCATTTTGGCTCCAACATCAATACTATCAACTTTTTTCCTAAAAATGTCCTATTAGGTTGAGATTTTTGTAGCTGACACTAATCTAAAAGTCATTGGGCACACACTTTCCCAAAAGGAGGAACTGCTTGTTGGTATGATCACATCCCATGCACTCCTTGCTTGTTAGATCATCCAATAATTCCCCCAAAAAGAGCCTTTTCTAATCAAGAGGGGTAACAGAAATAGTACTGTATTTAATAGCAATCCATGCCTGAAATTTTTTGAAAACATTGTAGCTCCACAAAATATGCTCGACCTTTTTTGGTTTATGGCAGACTATGTAACATCCATTGGTCAAGCTAATATGATGCAGCCGATCCTTAACCACTACATTGTTATGAACCAATCACTTAAGTACTCGAGACTTCAAAGAAGAATGGGACTTCTAGATACATTGACACCTCTTAATCCATCTTGTTCTGTGATATTGAAAGGCCCTCTTCCAATTAAGTTGATTGGGAACATGAACTCATTACAAAATATCACAAAATATACAATGTTGATTAGACTGATTTTCTTGCATATACAAATTATACACTAGTTTTCTTCAAAATATACACTAGTTTTCTTGCATATACACTAGTTTTCTTCAAAATATACAAATTATACAAAATATACATATAATTAAGTCGATTGGGAACTTCAAATATACAAAATATCACAGGATTGCATTATTGCAAAACTATGAACTTGAATACAAGATAGCTCATAAATATATATTTTTTCCCCTACACAAAAATGTTGTGTTTAGGAACACAACAATGTTCTTGCTCCCCTTTCTATGTCTAAGTGGACATAGTCCGAAAAAGGACCACAGTATCTTGGTGCCAACTTCTTCCACTTCGCTAGGTGTAAGGAACTCCTCTTTGGCTTGACTCTAAGAAACACTGGCTCTCCAACCTTGAAGCTTCGTTCTGATCTTCTTTTATCTGCATAGTGTTTCTGCCTATCCTGGGTAGTCTTCATCCATTAGAATGTTGAATCATTGCAAAGTGAAACAGAAGTTCATCATTATTTTTCAGTCTTCCATGTGATTTGTGTTACTTTATGTGATCTAGATTCTAGGCAATACCCTCTTGCAGATGCTGATTTATCGACCACTTTGTCCAAATATGCTCACGTAGATTTTCTCTCTGATTTTTTCAATATCAATGTCATTCCTGCTAATGCATTCCACACAATAATTGCTGATGTGTAATGCACAATTTCTTTTTCATGATTATTCTGAGCAAAGAAATTCATTCTAAGATTTCTGTAAAACTTTGAATTGTCTTGCAGTTGATGGAGGGGCACTTATTACTGACTAGAGTTCTTGTAGAAATACTAGATTGCCGCATTATCGGATCCTCAAAGGGTCCTAATGGTCGACGCTTAGTGTATAAGGTACCTGGAATATTTATTATTTTGTTGTGGTTTACTATATAGTATATATCTCTGGGTTCAACATTGATTTTCTTTGCAAATGAATGCCAGCTTATCAGTACGTTCCTGTTTCCCGAATCTACTTTCCTTTGGCATGATGAGGAAACCAATGGTAATAGGATACCATCTGGAGTTCAATTTGGTATTTTAGGAACCTCTCCAGAAAGTGATAAAGTGTTTCAATCAAAATGTGCTACACGAGCAAGCCGTGACAAGGCATTCCAGTTATTGATTAGTTTAGTGACTCATTGTATAGAAAGTCTCCATGAGCTTGTTGAACTGCTTGTCAAAATACACTTTACAGATGACTTAGTTGATTGGGAACAGCCATCTTCTTATGGACAGAAGACAGTGGGTGGCTATGTTGGGCTTAAGAATGGAGGTGCAACATGTTACATGAATTCTGTTTTTCAACAACTCTTCATGCAACCTGAAGTTCGGAAGACTGTGTTAAGTTGTGTAGAATGTGCTGATGTGGAGAAAAAGAATTCTGTCTTTTTTCAAATACAGGCCATGTTTGGTGCTTTACTAGGCAGCAGTTTGGATCATTACACTCCACAAGGATTTTGGGGTGCTTTTCGTGATTATGATGGCTCACCGGTAAATATACGAGAACATCAAGATGCGTTTGAATTCTTCAATCGCCTTTATGATGCAATTGATGAGACTCTCAAGGCTTATCATCCAGAAACTACATTGTCAAAAATCTTTGGTGGCATATTTGCTCAGCAGGTAATGAGACATCATTGAATTTGGAATACTTTAGTGAGATTAGTCATTGTTTAGACATGTACTAACTTAATTTGATTGAATAGATATTTAATCTGTCAGCATGTTGTTAAACGACATGTGAACTGGAAACCATTGGTAGGATTTGATCTTGCATTTGAGTTGCTCTTTGAGATTTGTAAACATGCATATTTCCCGTCAAGAAATATTTGACTTCTTGATAGTTTGACTTTCAAAAATTATTTTCTGATGTATGAAATAATTTTTTGCTGACAACTATTTGATATTGTGTTTTTCAGGTTATTTGTCGTGGTTGTCGTCACAAAAGTGAGAGAGAGGAACCATTTGCCGCAATTAGTGTTGATGTTAAGAATAAGAAGAATTTAATTGAATCGCTTAAATCATTTGTCCAGGGGGATTTACTTGAGGGTGAAAATGCATACTATTGTGAGAAATGTAACAAGAAGGTTGATGCTTTAAAACGGACGTGTATAAAATCCTTGCCAAATACACTGGTAATCCACCTGAAGCGTTTTGACTTTGATTATGAGACCATGCAAAGACTGAAGTTGAAGGACCGATTTGAGTTCCCAATCCACTTGGATATGAAACCATTTACTGTAGAAGGTCTTGCTTTACAAGAGAGTGAAAATCTGGAAATTACTGATTCCAAAAGTTTGGGTAATGGCTGTTTGGAAGCTAGCAATGAGCGTACAACTGTTAGTGAAGGCAATCAAATTGTCCCTGGTGTTTCAATACCTGATTCATTTCATCAGTATGATCTTGTTGGTGTTGTTGTCCACACCGGAACAGCATTTGCTGGGCATTACTATTCATATATAAAGGAACGTCCTGGAGATGGTATTCTCAATTGTCGGAGAGCAGGAACTGGAGGGTATGTGGCTGATGCAAAGTGGTAATTGACATATGGCCTCAAATTTATGGTCTAATATGGTTGTTTTTTTCTTACTAGATATATTTGCATCTTTTTCTGATTTGTGGGAGGTGTCTCCTAATTGTTTGTTTACTATGAATAAGATATAGACAAAATGCAGACACTCAAATTAGCAGTCATTTGATATATACAGTCATGTTACATTTGATATGCAGTCAAATTACCAGTCATGTGTGCATTGCACCCTTATACATGTCCTTTCCTGGTATGTCCTGCATTTTTACAATTAATTCTCCATAAACCAATTCCTTTCAACTTTCAAGGCTATTTCCTTTGAAAAGTATCACACTTGAAACATGTCTTGATAATGTGATGAACTAGCAATCTGTTTCTAAAACATTTTAACTTAAGATTTATGCATATGTTTGAGATTCCTGCCACTATTGATCTGCATTTTTTTCTAGTTTTATATGTAGCTTACTTATAAAAATCAAAATTCTCTCTTTCATGACATTTCTTTTGGCACAATCAGCATATCATGATTTTTGGTAGCTTCTTAAGCTGGCCATGGCAGTGCCATGCTTTTAGATAAAAAATTTCTGTCAACCACAGAACCTCAGATGAAGCACTAGCTGTCAATTTTAATGAACTTCAGAATTTTGATCTGTGATGATGAATTTGTATTGTAACGATGAGTTGCAATGGAACCCGATGCAAGAGGGAAATCATCACTCAATTTTTTATTGAACCTCTGGAGCACTAATGGTAAACTTGTGTACTAGAAACTTTCAAATGTGCTGTCCAATCATCTATGCAAAGGAAATCTAGAACGTATTTACTTAATATTGTTAATAATTCATGTTCATCCATAATCTATGTTTACCTTCAATGCACTACTTAATTCTAGTTTGTTGACATTTCTGAATTTCATATTTATTGGGTTCATCTATAGTTAGTGCAATCAAGAAACATGCAGTTATTTCATCCTTAGGCACCATCTAGAAATGTGTCTCTATTTGGAAGAACAGTAGTACTCAATTTTAAAAAGGTAGCCTCACATTTAGAAAAGGACACCGAAGTCAGCAAAACACCCTCATATTATTTGTCAGTTTTTTCTGTTTATTTTTGTCATGTACACTTGAATCAGTTTATCATTGTCTCAAAAGAACTGCAAATGGACCTGAAATGAACAAGGTCCATTTCCTGAATATGTCATGAACAACTTTGTTCATGAACTAAATATCCAAAATAAATGGGATAACATAAAAGAATCCATATGGATTAAAATATTATATTGAATAAAATATGAGAGATGAGTTGATGATACAATGCCATGCGACTAGTTACAATGGATGAGGGGTCATGTCCCTTGGTAGGTCATGTCCTTTAAATATGACGTGTCCTTTCATTTATTATTGTTATTATTATTTATTGATGTTTTATATATTTATATTTATCTTCATTACATTGCCTACCCCTTTAAGATGCTTTGTTCTCAAAGCATTTTATGGAAAGGCTTTACACCTTTGTTATGGCTTGTAATGCCTTCACATGATTATCTGTTCTTGATGTTGTGATGGTTGACGATACGAGACGATATGATTTATGAAGAGTTGAACAGTGCCGCCAAACTGCGAAGGGGTCAGACCACACTAATTCAATTTTCTGCAAAGCTGTGTAACGATGACTTATCTGATTTGGAACATGATCAGATTCTACACCTGAGCTTCTCTTCAATACAATAGGATCTTCACTTAGTTTCTCATATTGATTTTTTCTTTGGTTACGATGACACTTGTGATTTAGATGACAATAAGGAATCCCTGTAACATGGTCTTCTCTTACTATATTTGTAGTTCCTTGTTATTTCATGTTTGGTAGTATGTCTTCGTTGCATACTTGTGTTGCTTTGTTGAATATTAAATGTTTATTGGTAGAGATGCTTGTATTTTGCATCATTTATACTTCAATATCTGACGATATTCCTACTTCAAATTGATCAGTCATTGTTTCTTTGTAGACTACTGGTTCTTCGTTGACATGTTGATCTATGGTTTCTTGTTGTGACTTCTTTTAACTTTTTCACTTTATAATTTGTGTGTTCAAGTTTTGACTATGATTCTTAATACGAGAAATTTCTTTGTCTTTATCTACGACAACTTTGTCCAATTCTTTTTGCATCTTTTGCACTGACTTTTAATTATTTTGAAGGATCACCTTTGAGATATCTTTAAGTTCTTTTGATGCTATTAAATCTGACTCCAATGTAATGCGTTGTAATGTGATCTTCTTCTTCTTATAGGAGAATGTCAAAAAATTCTTCATGTTTAAGATGAAATTCCCCAATGTTTCCATCAGGGTGAACCTAGAATCATGTCATTGTCATTGCTCCACAAAAATCTAATAGTGAATTGTGACACAAAAGTGTAATATCTAATATTCCGTTGTAAATCACTTATGTCATATTGTATTTTGTTCGAAAAGTTTAGCTTTTCAATTATATTTGACTCAGGAATCGGTAACTGGTTAGCGAATTTGGCACTAACATAATTTTTATGTCCGACTGGAGCAATAGAAATAGTAATATCTTTTCCTGTAAGTGCCCTTTTATTCTAAGTAGCACTAAAACAACATTTTTTAATGTTTTAGGAAATCTTCCTATTTTCTCATTGTTAGAGTTCATTTTGTTTTTGTCAATTTTTTTTTTTCAAAATATACCGTTGATTATTGTTGTATAATTACCTTAACTCTTCACGTCTTCGACTTAAGGATTAAATAACTTGGATAACCCCTCTTATAACTTCGAATTGGTCCCTTTATAACCTTTGAATGGAACAAAGGATTTATAATCGTACTCACGTGACACAGGGTCGATTATGTTGATGTTTGTGGTAGCATCGGACAAGTACTCCCACATTGGCATGTGTCTAGCATGTGGAAGTCGTCAAAGAATCTTCTAGTCTTGACTTTACTTTAGTTAAAAGGAATTAATTAAAGTAAAATTGTATTTATTAGTGAATTGAGTTATTTAAAGGACATGATTAGCATGCAACATGTAATCTAAATCTTAAGTGAGTGTGAGAAGTAATCTCAACTGTAGATCACTTCGTAGATTAGAAATAGATTGTAACTCATGATTATAAAAGCAAGGCTAGGAGAAGGAGGAAGACACTTGTGTTGAGGGAGTCGACACAATCGGGACTTGTGTGAGATACAATTGTGAGAGATTGTGAGAGGAAGTCACTTTGGTGAGAGACCAAGGTCGAGGATAACAAAGGACTTTTGCTAGTCTGAGGAGTGTAGAAGCAAAGGACTTTTGCTTACACTAGAGTGAGGAGATCTCACAGGTTGGGTGAAGAGATTTCATCCAAGCATTGATCTGAGGGTTGGATCACAAAAGACCGTGATTCAAGATCTTGGATAGGTGGAGAAGGACTTCCATCTAGAGGTCATACAGGTCAAGGAGGAGAGAGAGCAGAAGTAGCCGCAGGTGGCTTTTAGTCAACATAAGCCACATGAAAAAGTTGGACCATACGGAGCATATATACGCGGATCACAAGAGGTCGAATCATTTATGCCTCGGGAAACGTGCCAGAACAAGCTGTACAACAACACAGGAGTTTCCAAGTTTGTCTGCAGTGCATAATTCTCTTAGTGGGCCATTTTTCTTGTTACGGGAGCCCTGATTTGACCTTAATAAAAACATCATTAGACTGGTTTTCCCTCCGGTGTTTTTTCCAGGGGTGTATACCCAAAAATCTTGGTGTTCTTATATGCTTGATTTGGTTTCCTTGTTTATGTTTTTGCTGCATGTTTAGTTGATTACTCAACCGTGCTTTTAGTAGATAAAGTGATTTTATTTTGAGCTAATTGTCAGGTGTTGAGTAGAGGTAAAAGTTCAACATGGTATTAGTGCATACCAAGGGTTGAATCCGTTTGGAAAATCAACAAATTCCAACCGCTACCACTATAACCTCCAGGCGTACTCATGCTGCCCAACATGCGGGACACAACTGTAGTCGAGGTTTGAACCAACAACGTCCCAAGGAGTGCTTTAATAGTGCACTCTATTGCCAATTGATCTACATCCCAGGGGCAGAAAAAATGTTGAGGGACATGGGGGTGGGCTTTGTTCCACTTATGTGTGCACGGGTCATGAGACTATTTTTAATTTAATCTCTCTAGGTGCAACCACACGTTCAATCACTACCTCAAGGTGTCCCCATGGCTCCAAGTTAAGCCCTCATTGGAATTGAACCTTGGCCAATGGTGAAAAACTCCTCGCTTTCCACCATTAGATACAACCCCTTTGGGCTCGATTCCACTAAGTATAAAAAGGCTTCAAATAGTACCTTTAAATTTAAGTGGGTGCACAAAAAAAGGTCCCACTAAAATTACCATACGAATCTAGAAAACTATCAAGAGTTAAACTTTATAAATCCCGCTGGATTTTTAAAAATTACTTCACGCTTTTCCTTTAATATACTCTGCTTCTCCTCTTTCATGTAATTTACAGATTACAAGGATGTCACACGATTTTAAGATTTGGTTGTGATCTTTTAAACAAATTTCTAACTAATGTCTCTGCGTCCTATCAGAACAGTCATGGTGGTTGGCGGTGGCCCAATCCGACAGATATGAGTCTATCCTTGTGGAAATAGTGTCCACAGCCTATTTTTTTAGGCACCAGTTTGTCCACAGGCCAATTTTAGCTTCCATGATGGCAGATGGATACAGACGTCTTAGCCTCCACAATGGCAGATGGATACAATCAACTCGTTTTGTTGTTAATTTGCAGTTAAATGTTTAATGTTCGAACTGGCATGATTTTTCTATCTCTTACTAGATTATTGCTGCAATCTTCTGTTCTTGCAGAATGGACTTGTAACAATGTCTTTGAAAGTAATCACGGGTACAATAATTGTACAAATAATTATTTCCTTTTACTCCAATTAAATTGGATTGATGTTTGATCCTTTCTCATGGTGGTTCTGACATTGATTTACTTCTTAAAGTGGCAACTAATAAACTGAGAGCCACAATGAATCAGGTGTGATGGTATCTTAAATTTCTTCAGATCCCTATGGCTGCCATGGACCATGGTTTTCAAGATAGCACTGTTATCACTAAATTGTTCCTCAAGATTATGGATTCTGCCTTCTCTTTTTAACAGATATGTTGCTTTTGTCAGTGTTGGTAGCAAAACAATTTTATTTCTGCTGGCGAACTATTTATGAATTTCTGTATTGTAAATCTGGCCAGGAGACAATGACAGATTTATCGACCCTTGCTTTTAGAAATCAGCTTGACTTCGTATTTCTTCAATTTTGCAGTGGAGTAAACTTTGTTCAGCGGATTTCTAAATTCTAAATTGCCAAGGGCTTGATTTTGGTCAAAGACCCTGATGGAACAAGAGTGGGGCCAATGTTACCAGAACTGAACCGGTCGACCCCAAAAACCGGAACCGAACCGGAACCGGAAAAAAACCGGATCAAAAAACCGGTCACTAAAAATACATAAAATATTCAAATTTTTGAAAAACAAATACATATTCATGTGCATCCATGTGAATCCAAACCATTATACAC